>JAGDQP010005547.1:0-25022 GCA_022664845.1 Lepisma saccharinum
AAAACGGCTTCGGCCGCATCTCTGTGAAAATCAAAGAGCAAAAGAAAAGGGAGAGTAATTTGTAAGCTATTGTCATTTGCGTGAATTTTGCTGCTCCCGGAAATCAGTTACTTGAATCATTCTGTATAAAAGAAAACAAAAACATAACTTTCATGTAAGTAACGTCCATCAAACGGCATTTTTTTTTGTCATAACCTTTTTTTTCTGAGATTGTGATTAGTGCTAGGAAGGAGGAGAGACAGGTCACTAATGCTTTTTTCCACATGTTCAACTACTGTCCCGTGTTCAAAATTTATAACAGGTCAAAACATTACTGTAATTCCTAAATCAACCGAGGGATCACATCTCTCTGGCGTTTCTCTGTGTTGTTAAGTTTTCATTTGATTTCATTAAGTTTTTCATAAAGTTTATTATTGTTATCCAAAGCACCTATTTCATTTCAATGTAATGCACCATCCTAGTTTTTATTTTTTATTTTCATGCCTTGGCGTGAGGGTAATTTTCTATTTCACTATCCGTATAAATTTTAAAATATTCTTTTGCAGCCTAAGAAATCAAGGAAGTTTTCACATTAGAGACATTTCTTAGGAATGGCTTTGCTTGGCTCCCATCATCCGCGCATTTAGTTCTATCTCCGGACGTGCCCATTTGGCACTTTTGCAGGACGTTCGTCTGGTGGGGGTGGAAGCAGAATGCACTGTATTTGAGCTTCTTCATGGGGAGATGATGCTGGTGGCCAGGCGAAATTGTTCCGGTACCTTATTTAAAGTACATAACTCCTGGCACCGCCGCATGTGTCCAGAACGAAAATCTTTATCGGCTTTCGTACGAACCTCTATCTAAGTTGTCTTCCTTTCTCATGAGTTTTTTTTATTCGAAGATAACCTGCTTCCCAACATTCCTATCCTACCCTTCGATCACCTTCATATAAACTCTGGAGCCGTCCGGGAAGTGTGATTCGAATATAAGCCAAATTTATTGAATCCATCGAAATCCATTTGTTGCCAGTTGCGAGTGCTTGTCTCACAAGCACAAGCAGTGGTTATAAACTTATGGAGAACTCTGGAACAAATTAGCTTCCAGGCTGAACCCTGAAAAAAGGATAATGTCTTAAAAACCGTAAATGTCCCGGGCAATCCAGGACGTCTGATCCTTAGTCATTCTACATGATTGTAAATCAATTATTCTTTGCAAACTAGTTCCTCCTCCAACGCATGTTCCCCAGTTGCACGGAAAATTCAGTACAAGATTACGCCCACATGTAGAGTTGGCAGAAGACTTTCAATTTTTTGTGTTACTTGCATCTTCATGTTTCTCATTTGTTTGCTAATTATTTTATAACATTTATTTATGCTGTTTAGGCATCCATGACTCAGGACGGGATAGGTGGGAGAAAGAAGTCGGGACGAAGTCGGCCAGAGCCTAAGTTACAGGTGTTTAGATTTTCCTGGTGTGACTGTTGAGAAAAACTTTGGAAAATCCTGTTAGGATGATCGGCCACTGGTATCGAACGCCGGATCTTCCAGATGCAAAGCCAACACTCTACCAACTGAGCTACACCGCTGTATGTTCGTAACTTTGAAAAGACACGACTGGTATGTGTTTGTTATAAATTTATGTATATACTACAGGCTCCTCTGTCCGTAGCTCGGGTTTATCTAGAAAGCATGTTTCGCAAAAAAAAAAAAAAAAAAGCAAAAATAATAATAAAAGCAAGAAGCCATAGTGGGCTGAAAAACCACAACGGTAGGCCTATATAATGCATTATATACGACTTCCCGGAATTACAACTTCTTATTAACATTTATTTCCTGTGTAATTATTCTATGAAGAACTAATGTAGAGTGTAATAATGCATTTAATACGACGCGACGTATTCTCCAAAGCTTATTGTTTGTATTGAAAACAAACTTTATTTTTGGCAGGTCAAATTTTGTCTTTTGTAAAGTAAATGTCTTTTCTTCAGTGGATTTCTGTATTCCAAGCACTTGCAACATGAAATCAGTTATAATCGTAAATCTGGTTTATCCAGTACGGGTCCGCTGTGTCAACGAGGAGTGTATACGAGAGAACTTTCGGGTAAGGTAATTATTAAAACAATTAGGTTGAATTCAAATTTTTTACATCTTCTCAAGAACCTTATCAAATGACAATTTTTATGGCATAAATTATACGATTTTCCTAAAGTCATACTCGTGGACCCGTCATGTCTTCCCTATTGAACGGGAAGGGCGTAAGCCATATTGCTGTTACCGCCCATACAATTCATTTTATCTTATCTTATCTTCCTTATTGACGGGGTCGAGGAAAATGTTTACAATCTGATTTTAGAAGCTTTGGAAAACAATTAATAAGAAACAGTACAATCACAAAGTAAATACGTATCTATGCAACTACTTCGAGGTGCAGTTTAGTTTAGCTAAATCGGTAGTAATTTTTAGCTTCCGAAGAAGTTCAGAAAGGCCCTAAAAGTCCATTTTAAAGCATGAATAGTATTTTTTCCCCTGTAAAAGTACCTCCTATGTACTGGTACCCTCGGCACAGAGACTGTCCCGATTTTCTTGAACGGAACGGTGGCAACCCTGCCCCCGACATTTGCTGGCGCCATCACTAGGTTATTGTTCAGTCCCTAACGCATACGTAACGATTGAAGGCAATGCTGATCCGAAATTGCAAATTTGGGATGTGCCAAATTGGGTCCTCTATTAGCTAGCGCCGTTACTAACATATCGTTCGTTCACTCGCAAATAAAAGTAAGTCCTCCCTAACGATTGGAGGCAACAATCCGAAATCGAATAGGTTGTACGCTGTGTTTTAAGTGAGACCGCTGACATTTGCTGGCGCCGTCACCAGGTTATCGTTCACTCCCTAACAAAAATACTTCCCATTCCTACTTAAGGTGTGGAGACGATCCGAAATTTAATAAGAGGGTGTGTGTGAAGTTAACCCCATTTGCTGACTCCGTAACCAGGTTTTCGTGCACTTCCTAACAAAAATAATACACTTCCTATTCTTCCCTAACGATTATGTTACATATTAATTGGTTGGGGATGGGAGGGTAACTTCACAAAAGTATGATATTCTTACAAGACTTTAAGCCTGTTTTATTTATAAATGCATATTTCAAAATCGTCGAATGGGTGCGCAAGGAATTTATTATAGGAAGTAGGGGATACTTGTAATTTTTCTGAAGTAGGCCTATAGTTAGGTCGAAATGGGCATGAATTCAAAGACTTTCTGTGTGAGTAAACATGACATACGTAATCACCGTCATCCAACCGTGGAATAATATTTCATCTCTAATAGTTTTTTTTTTTTTTAGGTTGTCTCGAGCAACGACGGTTGCCGTCCTTGCTTTAAGTTTTTAACATCGAGGGGTAATTTACTAGAGCAACGACGGAACATATAGCACTCTCGCGTAGCTTGAACTAGAAGTAAAAGCGACAAACACTCACTCCGGCAGTTGCAGTTTTGTCTTGTGGTTAAGGCGTCAGAAAACTGATACAAAGGTCCCGGGTTCAAACCCTGGCGTCGACCTTTTGTATATTTTTTGTGAAAGAAAATTAAAGTTTTTTCGTTTTTTATGTAAATACACAAAATGAAATTTAACAAAAGTTGTGATGTGTGCAAGGGGGGGGGGGGGGGGTGCGTACAAATGGAGCTGGGCGGCATTAGCCGCGGGGTGGGGGGCGCAGCCCCCTGTTAGCGGTGGGCATACGCGAAAGTACTGTTTACTCAAAAATTCTGTTTACGCAAAGTTTTGTGCCGTCCCGTCGTTGCTCTTGCAAATTAATCTTCGAGGTTAATAGCTTAAAGCAACGACGGAAAACCGTCGTTGCTCTAGGTGCGTCCTTTTTTTTTTAATCGTACGGCATATGGAATCTGCTTAAGGGCCATTCCATGGTTACGGGTGCGACATTTAGAAGCGAATTCTTAAGATTTTTAGTGTTTTATTAGTTATTAATGAAAGATAAATGGGTTATACAATAATAGAAAAATATAACTCAAAATTGCCAATAAAATAGAGTAGGTGAAAAAATACTGCAACAGCGGTGTATATGTTTTATGAATTTTTGAATGTGTGGTTTCGGGTGCGACAATTTTTGGAAGGGTCTTTTGATGGTATGTACAAATACTTAAAATTCTGTGAAAGTACACCAAAATATTAGGAATAAAAATGCGAAGGGACAGAAGTATAAACAAATGAGAAATATACTGATGTTATTTTTGGAAAGTCTTACACATTTATTTTGAAAATTATACATTTAGCATGTTACGGGTGCTACACACTAGGTTTCGGGTGCGACAGCGTGTGATTATTTGAACCTCGGATCATCATTAAACCTACATTTAACACACTTTAATATTCAATAGTTACTTTATAATAACAATCATTTGTAATAAAGTGTTAGAATCATTAATATAAAACAAACATTAAAGAATAGTGCTTATTTCTTATAATTTATGCACTTTCGAAGACATCAATATTTCTAGGAAATTTATAATAAATCCTTTTTTCTCTGTTAGTACGATAGGTATAGGCAATATTTCTTTGGTTTGTTCCAATTTTACATATGAAACGTCTTTCTCGATAGTTTAGAATAGATTTGATAGTTTCGAGCTAGTATTAAGGCATATCTTCTTCATCCACGTCGCTCAATGCCACTGCTGCATACCTGTACACATTTCTTTTCCTTCTCTCTGAAGGGAATTCCACAAGGAGGTAAGAACCTACCTTAATGTTTTGTGCCCCATCATGATATCTCAGTCTAGGTAGGGATGAGATAGAATCTGATGGTGTATTCAGCTCTGAATTAATGATCCTGGATTCCTTGAATTCTGAATTAGCGGTTCGTCCATATCTGATTTTGGTGCAAGTTACGGGCTCAAAATAATGACTGGATTGCAGATTGGGTATGGGTTTGATACCTTCCCATCTTGACGTCAACATTTCTTCAAACTTTGAAATTTCTTCTATTGGCAGGTATTGAATATTTATTCCAGAAATGCATCTTTTTGTAAAACTCTTCAGCTGTGTTCACATTTGCACGTCTTGACTTTACCTCTAACCAAACTTTGCGTTTTAATACGCCTCCAATCCAGTCAACTGAACCCTTTCTATGAGAGGTGGCAAAAAAAATACACTGGGACTTTATTTGAAAATCTTGTTCCATGTAGCAAAGATTCGAAAGAGTATATCTATTTTTAAACTGGGCGGCACATCCATCAGAGAAAATGTATAGGTTTCGCACATTAGGGAACTCACTTTTCAATGCTTGTATAATTCGCCGAAGAAATACCCATACTAAGTACTTATTATGTGTCAAGTCATCGCTGATGTTAGCAAAGGATCTTACATTGTTCTCCGTTAGCCACGCTACTGCTGTCAAAACCGTTACCTGTCGATGGCTCTAGTAAGCTGATTGTATCTCATCCTGTTGTGTAGCGGAATAATTTTCAGCAAAATCTATTTGTAAGACTGTCTCAGCCTGTGTCAAGTCTCTTTTTCGGTCTTCGAATTGTTTGCTTTGAACTTTTTTGACGAAACAGTGAACTTTGATCGATGAAAGTTGGTTTTGGATTTCAGTTACAGCATCTTCGATAGAACCATCATGTGTTTCGCTTGACCATCTATATTATCAGTCCATTGCTTCCAGATTATCATTTTTTCGGGCTCCTCACATTCGGGGAAAGCTTCAAATATATTGTTATTGCAAACATTGCATACGCCGGTCATACATTTTTCATTGCCAGGGTCACAACACATTTTTTCGAGTAGTGTGTTTGGGGCTGATGGAAATGTTTTGATACCCGCATGCACAGCTTGTATACTAAGAAGTCGAAATTTTCATGATAACGACAGACACACACATTGTGAGGCATGGATGAAGACAGCAATACGTTAAGATGGCGAACGTAAAAATATTACAAAGTAACTTTATCCGTCCATAGTTTGAACAAATCAAGACAAATTATATCTAACTCATAACTTAATAAGCTTCGAAATTGTACAAACACATTACAAGGCTACATGTAACTACAATCCTATTTTTAAAAAATAAAATAAACTCAAAAACATTGTCAACAGATAATGTCACACCGGAAACCAAACTCATGTCGCACCAGTAACCAGAGGTATGTCGCACCCGAAACCATCAAAAAATATACAAAAACCAAACAAATGTGAACAAAAATGATGCGAATAATTTAGTATTTACATATATTTAGAAGTAATACAAGCATGACATTTTTAGGTTACAATTTTCGAAGTTATTAAAAAATATCGATGTTTCGGGTTTCGGGTGCGACATGAGTACAGCTTGTAACTACATATATATAATAATAACGTGAATATCTAACTTTCTTTTAGAAAAACAATCAGAAATTATGTTGCAAATACAATAACTTGTTTACTTGCTGTTGCAGGTTTCTTAATATCACTTTCGTTGACAGTGGAAAATTTTGCTAAATGTAATGCGCAAGTTTGACATCTTGCAAGCATGCGCGGGTTGCCACAAGTATAAGGACTGGTGTTTTTTTTAGAAAAAACGAGAAATAAATACATGTTTCATACTCATTTCAGAAAGTATGAATTCTGTGGAAAATGAAATTCGAAAAATGAAATGGGATATAATTAATTAAAATTTTGATGCCCAGGCTCATTTTACATGGAATGGCCGTTAAGATATCAACTTGGCGAAAACGAATTAATGTTTCCTCGTGCAAAGCCGTCTCATTTATGATCATTTTGACCCATCTTTACACAGAGAATTCCTGATAATCCCATACTTTCTTTGTAAAATCTCTTGCGCGCCTATTGCACAATTTTGAAATAAGCATTGCTGAACAGTGCAGACTTAATCTTTTACGGCACCATGCCACATCAACAATGCTGTTTGTGGTGTTAGAAGTATGAAGCTCTAAAAGTTAATTCTTCCACACTTTGGGCAACCTGTAGCTCCGGAACGAGGCTTAATTTTCTTCTGGTTGACCTACGCTATGTTTATTTTCTGGTGTAGTATCATCCCTTAAGTTTGCCGGTGCATTACGTTACCACCCTATATGTATATGGGGGTACATGTGTGTAGGTGCTTCCCTGATATTTTTTTCTGCAAGACCAGGCAAATGCCGGGATGGTACCTATTAACTAGGTCCTGGCTAATTACCTTCCAACATCCTCTCCCCTACCATATCCCAGCTTGAAATGCCAGAAGGTCATAAATAAATTCGAATTCAATTATATGTGTGTGCTTCTCTGTGCGTGCGTGTGTGTGTGTAGGCTGTAGGAGCTGGAGCTAATTTCATGCAAAGGGACAATAAACAAAAAAAAGCCAATTGCCGACTATCCTCATCAAGCTTTTTCTACGTTTTTCCTTCAGTCACACTAGGCAAACGCCGAGATGGTACCCCCAACTTCGACCGTAGGTTACTGCTTCTTGTATTGTTTCCCTAACCTATCCCGGCCTGAGTCATCCATGCGTAAAGACCATTGATAAAAAATAAAATTTCTTTTGTGGATCTCCGGTTAGAAGACATTTCAATAGTCTCAGGAGGAAAATGGTTGAGTAAAAACTACATTAAGGTAATAAATAGATTAAAACTGAACAGCTTACAATTAAATCATACACTATATTCAAAACGAGAATTTACTTGAAAATAAATCATTGACTTGTAATATTGCATTAGCACTGTGCATGTAGGAGTGTAATTGACGTTTTTGATAAACTTAGTAATCATCTACTCACCACTATATGTTTTCCACAGCTATTAATACAGCACTTTGATTTCTTTGTGACTTCATTGTAGTGATAATATTTGCGAACAAATTCATTTGCTGGTCTTCCTCGGCGATCATCATACTTCGCCTTGATTGTAAGCTGTGCTTCTGCACACAGACGTAAGTTACACATGTGTAAGAGCCCATTAAACGAAGAACCCAGCCAGGTAATGACCGCGAATTCAGAATACCATCTGTCTTTGATAAAAGCAAAAGGGGAGGTGAATCACTTACAGCCAATGATAAGAATTTGCCAAACGTTGTAAAGACACACCGTTTTGCCTTTTTCTATCCCTGAGCAAGCCATGATAACAATCACAGAAAATCTGAAAAGCTAACAAATAGGTCCTCCTAACCTAACCGATATGTTAAATCACAAGGATGTGTGCTTGCTTCCTCGCTTCTACATTTTTATTGAATCAGAAGTATGTAGCACAGGGATTCCGCCAGGATTTTCAGTTCGGAAGGGTGTAAAAACAAAATGGGGGGGGGGTAGTGGAGTTTTACATGGTTTCTATCGATTTTTGACTACAAACATTTCAAAGATGAGGGGAGAGTATTGTCGTGAATTTGGGAATATGATGAAATGAAGTATATGGGCGGTAACAGCACTATGGACGAATTTGGGGAGTGAAATCCCCCTACAAGTAGGGGGGTCTGACGGAATCACTAATGCAATAGCATCTGGATGGTTTTCGCACGTACATAATAAAATATATTTTGTCGGCCGGAGCCTGAGATGCCTCAAAGCTTGCACTATAGAGTAATGCTTGCACTATTCGAATATTCGATTTCTGCTTCGTTACTTTCTCTGTCAGTTATGTTACTAGTAGTATCACAGTTATTACATTTACCTTAATAGCATTCATTTTTTTTTAAATTTAGGTCACGGCGGTTGTCAATTTTTCTGTGTTAGTTTCAATATTTACCTAACACAGGATTATTGTGAACAAGGGAATAACATCTATTCTTTCTAACTACACTTGTGTCCCCCGTGGATGAGTGGTAACGCTCGCTGCCTTACTATCAAGGGATCCCGGGTTCGATTCCCGGTGGGGACACAAGTGGTTCGGAGTCCACGTTACACTGTAGGTCCCGTCCTTAGAAGCTTACCGGCTCGTTTAAGACGTTAATAACAACAATCAATCAATCTAACTTTACTTACAGAACAAATTCTTCAATAAAAATTTCCAAATATGTGGAGTGCTTTGATTTCATAACCAGCCCACTACAACTGGGAAAAGGCCAAGGTGTGAGGAGTATGACCGTTCCGTGGTCGTGTAATGAATATCATATCCGTCCGGCAATTGGAAGATCCGGGTTCGAGTCCCGGACAAGGCGGTTGTCAATTTCTCTGTGTTAGTTTTAACTGAAGAATCAAAATTAAAATTATTTAGGAACAATTTGTATCAAAAACCGAAAACAAATTTAATTTATATTTTAGCTTCTGTTGTATTTGAAACCAAATTAAACAGGAATATTTTGCTTTCACTTTCGAAACTGAAATTAAAACAACATTATTTTTTAAATAGTTTGAATCAGAAACCGAAACAAAATTCAGTTTGTATTTTTGTTTCGGTTGTATCTGAAACCATATTCAACACTTATATTTTGGTTTCTGTTTTGAAACCAAAACCAAATCAACTAAAGAATCTTAAACCGAAACCAAAATCAAATTACCTTTGAAACACTTTGCATCAGAAACCGAAACCAAGTTCACTTTGTGCTTTGGTTTCTGTTGTATCCGAAACCAAATGCAATCAGAATATTTTGGTTTCTGATTCGAAACCGAAACCAAAACACATAAAAAAAGTTAAGCCGAAACCGAAACCAAATTATCTTGAAAACATTTTGTTTCAGTAACCGAAACCAAATTCATTTTGGATTTTGGATTCTGTTGTATCCGAAACCAAATTCCAAAACAATATTTTGGTTTCTGTTTTACGAAACAGAAACCAAATCCTCAATTTGGTTTCGTTTCCCTGGCACGAAGTGCCCATATAGGGTAAGCATATTTCTTTGCAACCAAAAGAGATATTAACATTCAACAAACGTTAAATGAGTGGGTAGGGTAAGGTGGGGCAACGTACCCCATGTATAGGGGCACGAAGTGCCCGATGTAGGGTAAGCATATTTCTTTGCAACCAATAGAGGTATTGACATGCAACCAATGTTAAATGAGAGGGTAGGGTAAGGTGGGGAAGCCTACCCCAGGTTTAGGGGCACGAAGTGCCCCATATAGGGTAATCACATATCTTTGCAACCAATAGAGGTATTGACATGCAACAAACGTTAAATGGGAGAGTAGGGTAACCTGGGGCAGCCTACCCCAGGTTTACCAGGTGTATGCATAAGTTTTTGCCGGTTTCTGTGGTAAAGTAAACACGTAATTTTCAAGGGAAATTAATTTTGTTTTATTCAAAATATTGGCCATCGGTTTCTACACATTTCGCCCATCTTTCAGGTAATTGATGCATACCATGCCAGAAAAACTGCTTGTCTTTAGCGGCAAACCATTCGTCGAGCCATTTTCCAACGTCTTCGAAATTGCTGAAGTGCTGCTCTGCGAGCGCGTTCCCCATTGATGCGAAGAGGTGATAGTCAGATGGCGTCAAGTCTGGGGAGTATGGCGGGTGCGGAAGGATATCCCATCCAAGCGATTTCAAGGTGTCTTTCACTGGTTTTGCTGTGTGAGATGGCGCATTGTCGTGTAACACAATCACTTTGCCATGTCTTCGAGCCCATTCAAGTCGTCTTTCGATCAATGCGTGATTTAAATTAATCATTTGTTGGCGATAGCGCTGTGCATTAACGGTTTCGCCGGGCTTCAAGAGTTCATAATACACAATACCGCTCTGGTCCCACCAGACACAAAGCATGGTCTTCTTGCCGAAGCGATTTGGCCTTGGTGTTGAAGGACCGGCTTCGCCAGGTGAAAGCCACGTTTCTTTCCGCTTCGGGTTTTCAAAATAAATCCATTTTTCGTCACCCGTCACAATTCGATACAAAAAGGATTTTCTTTCGTGGCATTGAAGCAGCATTTCACAAGTGACCTTGCGATTTTCCATTTGACGTTCATTCAAATCGTGTGGGACTCATTTACCCAGTTTATTGATCTTCCCCATTGCTCGTAAACGTCTGCTGATTGATTCTTGTGACACATTTAATGCTTTTGCCAATTGCTGTTGAGTTTGAGTTGGGTCATCCTCCAATAATACCTGCAATTGCTCGTTTTCGCACTATTGTGGTCTACCAGCGCTCACTGTCTTTCACATTGAAATCACCACTTTTAAATTGTCGAAACCATGTCTCACATGTTCTAATCGATGGAGCGTGTTCACCATATGTTTCTACCAACACACGATGACTTTTAACAGCCTTTTTCTTTTGATTAAATAAGAAAAGCAATGCGTGCGCAAATGATCTTTTTCAGGCACAAACTTCGACATGATCACTGAACGATAAAACAAAGACGCTAGTGTTTGGCGGACTCAACTTGTGTGTGTTTGTAGTTTTATGTCAGACAAACAAAATGACGTATGTGTCAAATGAATACGCTGCGTACTTTTCGCTGGCGCTATCTCTTAGGTAAACCGGAGACTACTTATGCATACACCTGGTTGGGGCACGAAGTGCCCCATATAGGGTAAGCATATTTCTTTGCGATCAATAGAGGTAGTGACATGCAACAAACGTTAAATGAGAGAGCATGGTAAGGTGGGGCAGCCTAGCCCAGGTTTAGGGGCACGAAGTGCTCCATATAGGGTAATAATATTTCTTTGTAAACAAAAGAGAGGTATTGACACGCAACCAATGTTAAATGAGAGAGTAGGGTATGGTGGGGCAGCCTACCCCATGTTTAGAGAATGCCCCACATATAGGGTAAACACATATCTCCGCAACCAATAGAGGTATTGACATGCAATCAACGTTAAATGAGTCAGAAGATAAAGTGGGGCATTCTACCCCATCTTCGGGTGGGTGCCCCATATATAGGGTAAACACATATCTCCGCAACCAATAGAGATATTGATATGGTACAAACGTTAAAATAGTCAGTAGGGTAAGATGGGGCAAAATGGTGCCCTTTGTTTACCCTATCAACCACCATAGCAACGGCCAAACTATAGATCGTAGAGACATGGGACTTGGTGCAAACGAATGTACACTTGAAAACAAAGGTTTTGACACATTGTTTACCTTAGCAACCACCCTAACAACGGCTAAACAAAATATCGTAGACACATGGGAGTTCCGGCAATAGACTCTCGAGTATGTCATACAACTTGTGACACTGTTTACCCTAGCAACGGCCAAACTATACATCATATAGACATGGGACTTGGTGCAATCGAATGTGCACTCGAAAACAAATCTTTTGACACATTGTTTACCTTAGCAACCACCCTAGCAACAGGCGAACTATACATCGTAGAGACATGGGACTTGGTGCAATCGATTGCACACTCGAAAAAAAAGTTGACACTTTGTTTACCCTATAAAAAACCCTAGCAACGGCGATACTATATATCGTGGAGACCTGGGAGTTCCGGCAATCGAATCTGAAGTATGTTAGATAACTTGGGATACTTTGTTTACCCTAGCAACCACCCTAGCAACTGGCAAACGATACATCGTAGAGACATGGGACTTGGTGCAATCGATTGTACACTCGAAAACAAATGTTGTGACACTTTGTTTACCCTATTAACCACCCTAGCAACGGGCAAAATATGTATTCTAGAGATGTGGGAGTTGAGGAAATCGACTCTTGAGTATCATACGAACTTTTACATGAAAAACTGAGGTTCTGGGGCTTGCCCCCCGAGTCTATAATTGTTTTTCGTAAAATACACATATTGGAGGGTGTACGAGTTGCGAAGTACCGTACTGACTGAGAGTTTTAGTGCGCATGCGCGAGCAAAGCGCCGTAGGCGCTGAGGACGGTAAGCCCACAGGGCTGAGAGTTTTCGAGCGCACGCGTGAGCAAAGCGCCGTAGGCGCTGGAGACGCGAAGCCCACAGGGCTGACTGTGGAAGGGTACTGCAGTGTTGCTGTCCTGATGTGTTGGAAGGGGGAGGGGTTTCTGCTAAGAGCATCAGATAAACCTTTTACTCCTGGAGATATATGATTAACATCAAATTCGTAATTTACAAAAATATAGCTAATCAAGATGTTTTCTCATTTAAGTTCCTAGTTGTTTCGAGATGGCAGAGAGCGGAGCTGTCGCTGTAAATATAGAACGGATTGCCATAAAGAAACGAATGAAACGTTTAATTGCATTGTATACTGCTGGCATTTACAACAAGAAAATATTGTAAGGAGTTTCGGTCTCCTTAAAAGCTTTTGAACAATCTGTTGCTGGATGTAACAGTTTATCGGTTTTTTCTTGTAGCCTATGGTGGATGTGTCCATCCAGACGTGCGATGTTTTTTCTGTGGAAAACGTTTATAAGACGGGTGCAGTGCTAAAGAGCTTCTTAATTTTGTCGAACGATTCGTGAAACGAAACAGAGGCTTCTGATTTACGTAATAATTTGTCCAATGGTTCCACAGTAGTCGCAAAACATGGCAAATATTTTCTGAGGAAGTTTCCGATACCATGGAACCGTTTAAATTGTCCTTTTGACTTTGGATTTGGAAATTTGATTTGCTGATATTAATTTTGTCGACACTTCTACTGTTTGGCCTGAAACTACTGAGCCAAGTACTTCTAATTTTGAAAATTGGAACTTTTCGCTGGGTGACTTGTGTCGAATGTTTGCTACACATCATCTTTCAAACAATTCTGGGATGAGTTCAAGGCTTTGGGCTAGAGATGGTACCAAGGCCGAGACTAGTCTTGGTCTCGTCTCGAATTCGAGACCAAGACTAAGGTCCGAGAATCGAGACGAGACCAATACACTTTGCATCGAGACTTACTCAAGACGAGACCAAGACTGAGACTTATCCCTCGAAACCCGAGACGAGACCGAGATTTATCTCTCAAGACTATGAGCTTTATTTGCATGAATGTCGCTAATATTAATTTAATGCTTTTGTGTATGTTGTTTCATACTAGTAGAAGTCTTGTGACAATTAGCTTCATTCTGATAAATTTTATTTAGTATGTTATATGGTATCTGGTAGTTCCTGATTTGAAAGTTGTCGACTGACATAGCGATTGTATAAGACTTCCCAACACTTGTTGCTGAAGCCTAAATATTGTATACAGTTTCCCTGCAGGAACTTTTTAGTTTATCGAGAAAAAATTCTATACAATCTATCACGTAAACATACCTGTATATTGTTTTTATAAAAAATTAAGTGAGGCGGAGCGAGCGTCAAATATGGATTATCTGTATGTCGTTGGTGAAGTTTCGTCGAGATCTCTCGAACAATAACTCAACCACCTTTGTAGCTCTAGTAGTTCCTGAGTCGAAAGTTATCGACAGACTGACGTAGTGGGGATATGAGATTGTACATAGTAGTGTAATGTCTTAGACACAAACCTATTAAGCTATAATTAATAGCTTAGTATAGTTGGAATGACATTTTAATCTGATAACACAGCTTATTTCAAATACCAACGTGCTTATTTCTGTTTATAAGATTCCCAATACACTATTTGAAAGTAGCGCCTACCTGGGACACACTTCACTTTTTTCTTTTTGCTATAATGTATGGACGTGCAGTTGTAATTCATACCTATGAATCGATTCTTTTAATCAGTCAAGATCAGTATTGTAAACTAATTGATTCTTGTGACTGTGGAGTTCGGTAAATGGTATTTTTAATTTCTTTGTATTTGATTATTTCTTTGTACAAAAGTTCACAATAAGTAAAATTTTTTTCACGTACTATACACTGTTAAAAAATAACGTTACTAGGAGTTCTTAGGGAAGATTCGCAGAAGTTTTAGAATTTCATGTTGTTTCACTGTAATGGAGGAAAACTGAGACACTTTTCGTATGATTATATTAATATTTTTCGTTCTCAGTTTTGCATATGCGCAGAATGAGAAAACTGTTATTGTAGCTGTGCAGCATGCAATGCTGATCAAAAGTTTGCTGCCCCTAATTTGTCAGTTCTTATGTATTTTGGTAGAAATGGGAAATATTTTGAGTGAATGGGAATTCCCAACCTTAATTGACAAGTTCATAAATAATTAACGTGTGGCTTAAGTCCTGGAATCAACTTAGTTTTTATCTTCGGTATTCTGCCAACAGAATTCTAACACTCTTTTAACTGGAAATTTAGAGCAGTCAGTACGACGCTGGATTTTTGACTAAGGAGGCCGTGTTCAAATCTCCTTTAGACTTTTTCTTTTGCTCTCAACATTCCTGAGAACTCTATGATGGATGCCTTTTATTAGCCAAATTACTGAAAGTTCTCACGGAGCTATGGTTGTCTAGCTTTCCTCAGGAATGTTTCGGGCATTCTTTAACAGCGTACGTTCATTTATTTCCATAAATCTGGTATAAATTTGGACTAAAATGTAAATCTATCCTTTTTAATGTAACAGTTATTCAGTCAATTTCCATAACAGCAATATTTTCATTTGTCTCACTTATTAGTATTCTATACAAATATAAATGTAGCATTATTAAGAACATCAGGGTAGATTTCCTGTTAAATAAAGAGATTTTCGGCCCACTTGTGCTAAGTTTCTTAGCAGTAAGGTATCCGAATCTGATTTTCCTAGGGAGATGTCCGGGATTCCCCCCACCCCCTCCGGGCAAAGAAGTGTCTTGCCCCTAGAAAAAGTTTCGATCAAGATTACATAGAAAAATCGGAATATTTTTATTTGGCAGTGACAAAGGTATTATGAACTTTTATTAGCAGCTAAGAAGCCTATTTAGAAGCCATTTCTTTTGTGATGTTTTGAAAAGTAGCTTTATGTGAATGATTTAGTATGATCGGTTTGATTTAGAAACTCCCAATTGGAAAATGGAACTGCATATCTTCCCTCCTCTCTCTCTCTGTATATATATATATATATATATATATATATATATATATATATATCCGTGCTTATGTTTTATCCCCCTGACTAAAATGTTTAATTCGCACACTGCTTCAGGGTGAGACCCGGTTCCTATTAGGGCTTCAAAAGTCGTGTGCAACGTGTAAATTTTAGGTTCTGATGATGATGACTTATAGTTTCTCCACTAGTGGGGCCTAAAGTCGGAAACCTCTGAGAAAGGTATCTCCGAAATGCCTTGTTCTGCAATTACTCTTCTTGGCGACTTGCGACTAAAGGCAGGATAAGCACTTTGAGGCTGAGCCATTCTCGTGCATGTGCGTTACTTCTTAAAGATAAATATTACTTCCAACCATATGCTTCCAGTTGCCGATTTAGCGTATTTATTTATTAGAAGTTAGCACGGATGCAGCAAACACACCGGCCATTATACACCGTTCTTGTAACAAACAATAACAACAATAATAAAAATAATATAACAACAAAAGACTTATGCAATAGGAAATGATATTAGTATTTTTTCATTCTAGATTAATGTAACAAGTCTTTAAAAATTTACTTTTACTGAGGCAGAAATTTGGTGGCAAAGGAAGAGTATTGTAAAAATGTGACAATCTGTATACAAGAGATCGCTGAACCAAACACAATCTCGGTTTCGCGAGGCAGAAATAATGTTGTGAACGAGAAATTTGTATGGGTACTCTTAGGTTAAAAAGTGGAAGAAGGTCGGTAGCATGTCGCAAAGCAACACGGATTCGAACGCTGGTGTAGGTTTTTTAGTTTTTTGCTTAATGAAAATAACTTTTTATTTTATATATATATATATATATATATATATATATATATATATAATGCATTAGGAAATTTAATAAAATTAGTGATAAAAGGCATGTGGAGGTTAGGGAAGTCAAGTTCGGTATTTTTTAATTGCACATGCAATTAACTTGTGTTTTCACAAGGTGTCCTGTCGCTAGTCACAAGTTTCTTGGGCAGAGTATTAATGGAAATGCGCTCGCTTGTCATGCGAAAGGTTCGCGGTTCGAATCCTTGCAATCTTACTTTTTTCTTTTCCTCTAGTAAATATTGTATTACAGTATGCTTTATGGCAGTGCTGTGTAGATTTTTGCTCTTTTATTCATATTCTTCATTCTTGCTTCATTTATTTAAAATAATTGCATTGCACTTCATGAATTTAATAATAATATGATGACAATTATCATTATTATTATTATCTCTGTAAATGTTATGCAACTGTTTATTTATTCTTTTTTCCCATACTGTTTGTTTTTATGTAAAGATACAACACAAAATCTGCTAAAAATGGAAATTATCTTATTTTTTGTAATAAATGAAGCAAAGAAGAAGAATATGAAGGAGAAAACAAAAAGCTGCATAACATTAACATTCATTTACATGTAAAAAGTATACAGTGACACATAGCATTTGCATATTACTAGAGAAAAAAGTAAAAAGAAGATACTGACTTGAGGAAATATCGAACCGCGTACCCTTTGCACTGCAAGCGAACGCTCTTCCTTTTCTCTACGATTCCAACACTCAATGAATCACCGTAAACTCTGATTGCATCTTGAAGCTAAGAAATTTCTATCTAAAAATGAAAGATGGAGCCAGATCAAAACTTCAATTTTTAAGTATCTGATTGAAGTGAAATTTCATATCTGTGAATTCCAAATTAAGCTAGAATCCTTTCGGAAGTTGAAATAATTGGATTACGAAGGTCAATATTCCCTTCATTAAAAAATATAAACGGTATGGCCAGTGTTTCTTCCAGAAGGTTTTGCTCGGGAAAGGGGGCTAAATCAAGCCGTGAAGACTTACGAAAATTACAAATAATGCATATTAAGTCCCACGTGCTAAAATATAAAATAACAATAATTTTACTTAAGGATGTGTCGTATTTTCTTAGTTAACCTCAAACTAACATGAACAGTATTTATAGAAAGTGCTATTATATTCGTATTTCAGAATAGGCATAAGTAATACAAGTGTTGAAACTAATTCTTTCGGAGAGATGTTGAAAACCCGTGGAGGCAAAGCCCTCCCGAAAAGATGCCTGGAGGAAACAGTAGGTGTGACTAAATTGTTCCCATCTGAAACTTGCCTAATTTTAGTGAAATTTTATAGGAACTCCAACGATTCCATAATCGACATTTAATTAAAAAGAAATAATTCCCGAAATTAAGACGGGAGCAACACGATGCTTTTTAATTTCAAAATCCCATTTAATTTTCTTTAAATTTCGTATCTCAGAGCTCCTATAGTCGCTGAGTATGATTCTGAACTGAAAATTTACGTATCGGAAGTCCCTCACTACGGAAACTTGAGAATTTTTTTTTAAAAATATTTGATTTCATGAAATTGCATATTTTAAAATTACAAAGGCCGTTGAGTTCGACACTGAAATAAAAATCTTGAATTATATGAAAAATATGAAAAATCGTTAGGATTCTTATCTAGAGTCTCTAAACAGTACTAAGATTTGTTAAGGTTTTTAAAAAGTTAATTCTAAAAAACAAAGATGACCACAACCCGAAACGTTTTTATTTAAAAAAAAGTGCAATGTGCGCCAGATGTAACTCAAGATTTTAAAATAAAATAAATATAAAAAATCAAGTAAGCTTGCTTTTCAAAACCATACAAAAATTCCAGAAAATTATTCAGTTATCAAAGATCTAGATAATCTTAAGTTGATTTATAAAATGTAAAGTGGCTCTAATATGGTGTAAAATTCTTCAGGCGTAATCCCAAATTAATCACTCTTTTTCTATAAATATCGTTAATAGCATGTTACAGGCGAATACGAAGTTTCTTTAGGGTAACGTGTTTTGTTATAGCTGAATTCAGAGCTCCCTAGATCTTAGGTGTTATAAAATTATCCTGTTTTAATATTACAGTGTAGATTTATATATATTATAGTTTAGTGTCCGATTTGTAGGACGAATGGTTGGGATTTCCCTCTCTCTGGAAATATCATTCTTAGCTCTGCGTTCCGAAATAGGCAAAAGCGTCAAATACGGTATTCTAACGTGTTTGAAATATTCTTTCTTCTTTCTATATATCGCATAAATCGATCACTGGACTGCAGTTTTAAAAAGAAAGTATACTATAAAATTCCTTCTCACACTTATTTTTCAACACTCTCACCCACACACTCCGACTGCTGATCGTGGGGTCCCGGGTTCGATTCCCTGTGTTTCCAAGGTATTTTTTACAAAGCAGGAGGGTCTGGAACGGTGCCCATCCAGCATCCTGATGCAATTGGGGAGCTGCTATGAATAGAAGACAGTGGCGACCACAGTTAAGAACTTCGGTTCTCCTCTCCCAACACGTGTGGTCAGCGTGGGAGTAACAGATAAACTCTCCTACCTGAGAGGGCTCATCTAGTAGCGAATTTAATATCGCTGTGAATTATATATATAAGCTACGAGCTGTGGCGCCTTAAATCAAGAGTGGAAAGCGGCGTATTTACAATAAAGATGATTGTGTGTGTTCTGCCCGAGGGCAGGTAGTGACATGGAAGTCCCTGGGCAGGGTAAACCGATGGCGGTTGTCATTGTCTTCAGTCGGATAGAGAGGACGTCCCAAGGACGGGACCTACAGTTTAACACAGACTCCGAACAGTGATTCCGCCAGACTCCCCTTGGTGTGGGAGTGGCACCTCCCAAATTCTCGAGAGCACTCCCCAACTTCAAAATTTTTACGGCCAAAAATCAGTAGAAACCGTGCAAATCTTCACTCACACTCCCCCAATTTTGACTTTACACCCCCCACCCAAACTGAAAATTATGTCGGAATCCCTGACTACAAACCACTTATATCAACTTGTATTTTTAGTACGCAATGTTAAAAATACTCGACTTCCATGAATTCATTTATAACTATGTCATTCAAGAATGTGACTTCTATATACATGGAACAGACATACAGGGTAAATGAACAGCGCACAAGGAGTTTTGTCTCTTCGTTTACGTGTAATTTAATTCCCATCGCTCACGTTATATAAAATATTTCTTGCTGAAATTTAACATCAGTTTCCAACTCATTTTCTGGATTGTTATTAGGAAGCTAAAATGCAAATATTACTGTTATAAGTTTATTCAGTTCTAACACTTGTATAATTCTTTCAGACTTTTTTTAAAATTTAAGAAAAAGTTCGTATTTGAGAAATTTTACATTTGTATGCTAAGGCTTAGTCAGGATTCTGGGCAAATTTCTCAGGCAAACGCTGTATTTGTAATGCTCTTCTTATACATTACATGTAGCTTGAGCCAATGTTGCCTGAAGGTCCTGAATAAAATTTAAAATTCTATAATCCACGGTTTTAAGTAAACGGTTTAGAAGACTTAAAACTATAAATTTGTATTTTCTTATAAACCATTTCTTTCGAAATTAAGAATAAATATATCAAGATTTCAGAAATAAAATATTCTACAAATATTTCCTGTTAATTTTTCATGACATATTTCTTTCATGTTCGCAATTCCGAGATAAATGTTTCTTACTAACTTACTTTGGCGTCGTTCCTCTCTAATAAAATATGTTCCATTATAAATGATGTTCCCGTTGTGTTTAAGACTATTTTCTTAGTTAAGCAATTCCGTAGTTTACGCCCAATCCCACCTGAAATGTCCGCCTGTTACTCCTAACAGGTAGTCTCGTAACTGATTCATGGGAGTAATATTCAAGATTTGTTGAAAACTTGAGAAATATGTCGGGCATGTGAGAGCTTCCTATTTCATATATTGTCAATTTGCAGGCAAGCAAAATGCTGATTTTTGCCTCTAGCTTCTTAAATTAAATCAACAGGAAGGAATACAAAATACACAAAATGAAATGAAAATGCAAAACCATTCAACATTATAACGTGAAAAGGAATGGCACAGAAACCAAATACAAAAAGGATAATCTCCATTCAAGAAATTTGAACCTAGGTTGCTTTTGTAGTTCCGACGAGTGCAAATCATCTAGTAACAAATTGTCGAGATTGGTTTGGGAGACGCGAGGGAAAGAATGAGATTCTCTGCTTCTACCCCTCGTAGTAAAATGCGTTTGCATTTTCTTCAACTTCTGCGGTAGACTGGGTTACTGTGTATTATCGTTGTTTTTTTTCTGCTGCCTTAAGTGTATGTTTAATAAATAAAAGTAATACATGATTGACCGTAAGATAGAAGTCACTACGAAGAATTTGAATTTTCCTAAATACTTCGAAACATTATTAATAACATTATCAAGTTTAAATCCGTTAATTTACAAACTAAAAATATATTTCGCTGCAATTACAAGTAGAATGGTTAGTTATTGGTGAAGATCAAAGGTATCTTTTCTAAATATGTTCAAGTATTCGCTTAAAAAATAAAATAAAGAGGAATGCGGAGAATCGAATTTATAACCTTCTGCGTAGAATCCTAACTTGTTAACCACTACTCCATGATGAGTGTAGTGAAAGTGTTTTTCTCATTTTAGTTACCAGGTATTTTTTACGTACTGTATGTTTCTCTTTTATTATTGTCGAATAAGATTGTCTTTTCTCTATATTATCCTTTATAGCTATGTCTGCTATGTATGAGAAGTATTCTGGAATATACAAACAGAACACATTTATAAAAAAATCTGAGTACAAGTAGTTGAAAGTGTTATGTGTACATATGCACTGCAAAATTTTTCATAGTTGGAAAATTCTAGTCCAGCGCCTCCAACAAGTGGGATTTACTTTCTTGAAAGATAGTACCTCTTGTACATTATTTTTATTTATATGTCTAAAATAAAATTATAAAAAAATATTTCAGACATATTTATATATATGTCTAAAATTTATGTATTTTGACAAATTTTATTTATATGTGTAAAATAAAAAGAAATATGACCTACATTTTCATGGTCCTGGGGGGCACTGCTAAATCTCTACCCGGCTGGACCTAGTAACGCCCCTGGGATTCGTCATGGTCTGAAACGGTGGGGAAGCTTATAATTTTGACTCTAAAAGTTGCAGGTCTTTTTGAATCCGTTGGTATACTCCATTTGTGTTTCTCCTAGAGCTCCGTGACTACAAGTTCGACAGAGATGAACCATACACCGTTGGATTCGCAATGATCTCAAACCATGGAATAACCTATCACTTGAGCTCTAAAACTGACAGGTCCCTCTCAATCGCTTAGTATTTTCATCTGAATGTCACTCTGTCACCCTCTAAATTCCAGCAAGTACAAGTCATACGGAGTTGAATGATACACCGTTGGATTCGTCATTGTCTGATATGGTGGGGAAACTTATAATTTTGACTCTAAAAGTGGCAGGTCCTTTTGAATCCCTTGGTATACTCCATTTGTATTTCTCCTAGAGCTCCGTAACTACAAGTTCTACACCGCGTTGGATTCGCAATGGTCTCAAACCATGGAATAAGCTCCATGGTTGTTAATTTACTTAGTTTTCTCAATTTTCCCTACGTATTTTCATATGGTATGTTTGCCCCCCCCCCCGCATAGATCTCTGTAACTACTAGTCACACAGAGATGAATGATACACCTTTGAATTCGTCATGATCTGAAACGGTGGGGAAGCTTATAATTTTGGCTCTAAACGTGGCAGGTCCTTTTGAATCGCTTGGTATACTCTATTTGTGTTTCTCCGAGATCTCACAAGTAAAGTACCCGAAGTGAGGACTCGAGTTGCTCATCAAGTGATACCTTAAATTGAAGCTAGTGACGAGTATAGTACACCTGTGAAATCCTAGCTGCAGAGCTCCAGTAATTAAAAGGTTATGGCGGGTCAAAGTTCAAATAGAAAGCGCATTTAGCTGCTTGTGATGTCCGATGGTAATGCGTCGTACGTTGCTCCCAATTAATGTAATGTGTAGAATGATATCCCTCTCTCTGCCTGATATCCCGCTTTCTTTTATTCGTGTATGAATGTCCTTGTGCATGTTTGCTCCTGTTATTGTTGTCAATAAAAGTTCTTTTTTCTTTTCGTTCCAGAAAATGGAAGCAGGTGCTATCGTTCATGCTCTGTATGAGAAATATGGATTTGTTAATAGGAGAATGAATAGGTATGAAGATTCATTGTACAAACAAATAGTGGAGATTTGGATTCGGATATCACAACTTTTTGTAAAATTAATTTTCTATTTAGAGGTAGGTTTTGGGGGTTGATGGTAGTTAGGGGTGGGTTAGCTGTTGCTGCTACTCGTTTCTAAAAAGATCGCGTTGGGACAATTTCAACAACATGTAACATATTATATATTGGATCACTTTATTTTAATCGGTACTTTTGGGATTTGATGGGGCTTATTGGTATGTTAACGATTCTGACTACTCCTTTCAAAACAGATCTCGCTGAGACGATTTCAACGATATGCAACATTCCATTTGTTATAACATTTATGTTGATTTTACAATTTATATAAAATAAGTTTTCTTACACGAATATTTCAGCATCTACTTTACGTATTCACATCTTTCCTTGGCACTCTCGTGGTACATAACATTTACTAAAGCGTGCACGAGCTTTATCCTCCCCCTCCAACTTGTAAATTTGTAGCTCTTTTCAAACTCAAATATGAAACTTGAAATTTCTACCTTAGTTTCTTCTGACATAAGTGCTCAACGTGTAAAAATAAGTTTTTTATCTGGCCTTCCACCAGAGGTAGGGGTCTGCAATATTCATTCCATAGCGCGAACGAGCATGAGTCACCCCTAAAATTACCAACAAATTTGTAGCTCCCCTCAAATTAAAATATTAAAGTTGAAACTTTTACCGTAGTTTCCGTGACATAAAATGTACAACGTGTGAAACAATTAGATGTTTATGTTTTCTTCCACCAGAGATGAGCCTCCAATACAAAGTTTTAGATTTTGAAAAAATCATAAAATATTAAGGGAGCGTATATCAACCTCCAATATAAATTAATATGTTAATAGTGCCCAAAAATGAACTTTGATGTATTCAACGCCTTCTGGGCGAAAAAGCGTTCTGAAAACAGAAATTTCAACAATCACATTTGGATACCATTTTGACCAGTTCGATTACGTTTTGGGGTTTTCATGCACAGGACTAAAATATAATGCGGATTTTAAAGGAAAGAATTGTGTTTGTTTCAATGTCCCATGACAACCCAGTCCACAGATACCGTAGTACATTTTCCGTAAACGTTTGCTAACACAAATTTTGGCATGTGCCACAGTGCAAAAATGGCTACCATTAATTAACAGATTTGTGTAAAAATAAAATAATTCTCGTTTTGAAGTATTCTTATATAAGATATTAAAAAATATTTTTTGAAAGGGGTCGAGCAGCCAAGCTGGGCGATTTCAGATGGACTGGCCTACAGGTATCATGTATCAAGTGCCTGAAACTTATTATATCTACTGTATTATTCCAATTTTCGTTTAAACAGGGATGTGCCCCTTTCAAAACTTAAACAGGGATGAGATAGTAGTAAAAAATAATGGCAAGAAACTTAATCATCTACGATTTGTTATACACATAATGCTGTTTTCTTTAAGTGCAGAAGACAAACCAGAATGGAAGTGCTAAAATGACAGTTCGAAAATAGGACTTAAAATAAATTTAAGTAAAACAAAACTAATGGGCAATCAACATGCTGAAAAGAAATAAATAAAGATTCACGGAATGAAACTTGACACAGTTGATGAGTATATTTACCTAGGAAAGCTGAAAACATCGAGTGCCAAGATGACTTATGAAATAAATAAAAGTTGTAAAATGGCATGAAGCTCGTTTGGAAGAATAAATTTTATGCACCAACGTCTCAATCGTAAAGTCTATATCCACCAATGTGTCTTACTTGTAATGATGTACGTCTGTGAAACGTGGACATTAAATGGGTAAAAATATGAAGTTATTAAAAAGGCACTAAAGAGATGCATGCTAGGAATAAGTGAATGATTTCGTGAATGAACAAGAAGACAATTAATTAATTCACTTGAAAAAGGTAGAAAATGTAATCAAGTCTGCGAAGATGAAGGGAAAATGGGCCAGTCACATAACTATACCAACAGATAGAAGATGGTTGACAAATGTTGTAGATTGGATTCCCTGAGGGGAAAAATACGATCTAGAAGACAACTAAATGCAGGATGAGTAGTTGTAATCAAATGCTTTTCAGGAACTATATATACATGGGTGAGATAGCAGTGGACCGATAATCGATATGTGGAAAGAAGTGGAGGGATCTTCATGCAGCAATGGATATAAAATGAGTGAATATGATGATGATCTCTCTCTCTCTCTCTCTCTCTCTCTCTCT
>JAGDQP010005547.1:31240-51856 GCA_022664845.1 Lepisma saccharinum
TGCGAAACTTGGACATTGAATGCGCAAACGACTCAAAGATTGAGAGTCACACAAAGAGCAATGGAGAGGTGCATGCTAGGAATAACCAGGAGGGACAGGAAGAGAAATGAATGGATTCGCGCACAAACAAAGGTAGAGGATGTAATCAAGACTGCGAAGAAGATGAAGTGGAGATGGGCCGGTCACATAGCTAGACGAACAGATGGAAGGTGGACGACAAATGTACTACAGTGGATTCCTAGAGAAAAGAAACGACCGAGACGACGTCCAAATGTAAGATGGGTAGATGAAATCAAGCGTTTTTCAGGAGCTACATGGATGAGGATATCAGCAGACCGAGATATGTGGAAAGAAAAGGGGGAGGCCTTCATCCAGCAGTGGATAGAAAACGGCTGAATATGATGATGATGATGATGATGATATATATATATAAATGCATAGTAATGATAAATGCATTCTCCAAAGTTATTTTTAATCTCAAGTCCAAAATAATAATTGACCAAAGTGTAGTAAGCAATTCCTTTTTTCGTAAAAATGTTCTGGGAGTATTTTAAATCTTTAGATGGGGTGAAAGAGCAGAGAAGGCGTAAATCTCTAGCCGTGATTACGCACCAAGGATGGTAGCAACACCAGGTCCCATAGAAGAAAAAAGAAGTGAGAAAGGTAGAATAACTTAGAAAGGAATGGAAGAAGGATGGCAATTATGTTGACAGCATTACGTCTCACATTGACGCAACCACCACATCCATTCATTTATTTACCATACTAATATTAACTCACACCCATACAGAGGTACGATACATATTTGTCGCGTACGTCCCATTCAGAAAGTCCCGCTGTTTCGAAAAGTTATTACCTGGATCCCGCAAATTGAGGCTTTCGTTTCAGAGTAACTAGCCACATTTGCAAAATCTTGCAGTTTCAGAAAAAATCTTGAATAGGTACCACAAGGTATTTTTTCTTATTGTGATTGACATAGGTTAACGTTTTGGAATTGTAAATTTCCAAGGTTTCTTGTTCGATTTACTACACAGTTTGTAATTCTAGTAGAACAATGAATGAGCTCTTGCTGTTACAATATTTGCTGTTTCTGACTGACTAGGCCTCGCTCCCCCCCCACACGACCGGTAACCCCTGTCAAAAAACAGAGATAGTATGCCCCGGACATTTTAAGAAAGTAATATTTATACGAATGTGACTTTTCAGAAAGAGTTCGTTCGCAGCGAGCGATAAATAATATTACATTGTAGAAGTTGGCAAAAAATTGTGAACATGTCTTTTGAAATAATCAGAAAGTAAGGGAGGAACATGAAAGTACGAGTTATATGTTGTTTTTCTTGTTTTCTGCAAAACAAGGGTTTGCTATTTACGCACTTCAAGCTTTCAAGTACAGATAACAAATTTCATTGTCAAATCATTTACTTCATTTAACATACTTATTGTAGGATTATTAGAATTAATTTAATTTATACCTATACGAAATAAGATAGTAAGAAATCGTATCGATCAGAAATGCAAATATTACTTGTACCTAGGGGCGTAACTACTATGGGCGGATTTATGGGGGGCATGTGGGCCATTGCCCCCCAGTCATTTCAGATTGACTATTAATATATCATTCTAAACGATACCTTTTAAAGTGATTGCCCCCCCCCCCCCCCACAGATTCTCTCTCCTAAATCCGCTAATAAAAACTAGGCCTACTATGGTGCAAAACCCCGCAATGGAGGTGGCGACCCTCCAAGGAAGCCCTCACCCTCGGCTCTCAATGAACCGAGTCGATCTCCGACCTTGGTTATTTTCTTGCTGGTGGGGTACAAGAATGTAGTTGCAACCAGGGCAGGGCCCACGGGCTCAGGGGGCCCCGTCGACTCTGTCGTGAATATACGGAAAACGTAAATGTGAAAGTGAGTCCGTCAGAAAAAGTATTTTTGGGAAAATGAAAAAATAAAATAAAATAAACCGTGGTAGGGATACGGTACTGGTGGTGTATTACGTGTAAGAATGGAGATATGTTACCTTCCGCCTGTTCGACACGTGATATCGGAGTTTTTCGATCAAGTCTGTCCCGAGACACAATGGAGTAGTTGTGTTGCCCAATAATTGACGGCAAAGCGTTTCCTTACATATCAAAGCGCGGCATTACAACAATATTATTGTAAATAATTAACGCGAAACCGTTGTAGGCGGGATTGATCACGCTTGTCGTCAATCTGATATCTGCTTATTATGACTGTTCTTGGCTGAATGGGGGTGGAGTTAGAATGCTTGTGAAGGAAGGAGTTCATTAAAACGTAGTTGTCGCCCTACGCACATGCCTAGTTTGCCTCCAACCCTGCCAGTTTCAATTGTGTTAAGTTCAGAGAGGATCGAAAGGGGACTAAAGGACACGAAAATAATCTGGCACGAGGAGTCAACTAAGTGGTGGGGCAAAGCGTAGAAAGAAGAAAGAAATGGGACAAGAGGTCAAGAAAAAGTATGGAGATTGATTCTTTTTAGGACTGCTCGAGAAAATACAAAGTCTACGACGGATGACCTCCCATTAATTTCTGGTAAGTAAACTACGTAATTATCGTTCTAATTGGGATAATTGATAGTTTAAAAAAATCAAAGTGGAAGTCAAAAGAACAAATAATGTCATTTCAGTGAAGTTCTAATTGTTAATACCATCAAATCATTGTAAAACTGTTTGCCTTTTCAAACAATATTTTACATCAATTCTCAGTTCAGTATGAAGCCAATAACTTAGATGTGGCGCTATTGATATTGAATTTGTTTATTGTGTAACTATATCATGATAAGCATGACAATGTTGGTAGCTTACCAACATAAGCATCACAATGTTGACAGTTATCAAAATATGTTTTTAACTTTTCCTCTCTTCGTTTGGTTCCTAAATAAACACATTTTATACTACTTGTTTAGGTATAGAAACCACATGTCGGACTCAAATAGGGTTGAATTGTGTAATGGTATGTACCTATGTGCTTCAGAAAAGTATTGCTCATGTATCTCTTGTACATTATTTTTATTTATATGTCTAAAATAAAATTATAAAAAAATAATTTTAGACATATTTCTATATATGTCTAAAATTTATATATTTTAGACACATAAATTTTATTTATTTGTATAAAATAAAAAAAATATGACCTGCATTTTCATGGTTCTGGGGGGCACTGGCAAATCTCTGCTCCGGGACCCCGATGGGCCTAGTTACGCCCTTGCCTGCTTCTACCTACATTTGTTTTCAAACAATGTCGGAAGCATTTGATTGAAAGTGACTAGATTGGCGTTAGTATGACTTGAGATGTTAGACCGGGTCTAAGAATTCCCACAAATGTTTAATATCTAGATAATCCTAATTTGTTATTATAATTTATTTTATTCTATTAAGACATATTTTACTGATTAAATTAATTGAACAAATTTGTTTGAATTTTACCGCCACTTCCACTAGCATTTTTGTCTATATTCTTCAAGAACAGTGAAAAAAAAAACGAGGAACGAAAAAGAGGAACTATTTGAAATTCGATTACAATATTAATGATTCGCTATTGTTCCGAGTAGATTCTATTACGGGTCTTGGTGTGACATTAAAGCCCAACCTCTCGTTTGATATACACGTTAAGCGTATTATTAGTGAAGCTCACAGGAACTTCGGGTTTGTAATGAGATTAGGAAGCGATTTTTTAAATATTAACGCTCTAAAAATTTTATATACAGCACATGTTCGGTCAAAGTTAGAATATGCTGCAGTAGTGCTGCATCCTAATACAAAGAATAACGCTCACCAAATAGAAATTGTACAGTCTAAATTTGTTCACTTTCTGACTTACAAAGAAACAGGAATATATCCTAAGTTCGAAAAGTACTTGGACCTAGCAAACAAATACACATTACAATCTCTGGAAAACAGAAGAGTTAATTTTCTATTATCTTTCCTACTCAGACTACTACATAGCAATATTAACTCGGAAAGCTTATTGTCAGAAATAGAGTTGCATGTCCCGCACAGAATTATTCGACCTCGTGATGCAGTTTTCCATCCTCCGGCCCAAAGAACGAATGCGTTAGATATATAGTCTATTAGGAGAATGTGCTCTTTATATAATTATATTCTTTAAACGTGTTCTGATATAGATATATTTAATATAAACATAAGTCAATTTCATTCGTATTGTTTTGACAGAATGAATTGGTTTGAGAGAATTTATCACTATGAATCTCCAAATATATAAATATGTGTGTGTGTAGAATATGACATGTATGTTGAACACCACAACTAGGTCTCCAACCTGTCGTGTTCAATAAATAAAAACGAAAAGTACTTACTACCCATGAAATGGTTCTTACGTTTTCTGAACGAATGGAAGTACTCAACACGCAATGACAAGAATCACATTAGGAACTAAAGGAAAGATTTTTTTTCCAACAATGAGATAATGTGTCCCTTAAGACTGTGCTTCCAAAGGTGAAGAAAGGTGGATTCGGTTTGTCGCATTCTGTGTGGTATCTCATTCAAATCACGGAGTCAAATTGCTGTTAGGACCAGACAAGAAAAGGAAAGGAAAAAGAGAATGAATGCTAGGAAGAGAGAAGAGGAAAAAGACAAAATGTATTGTCACGAAACCTACGCTCCGATCTCCCATGAGAACTACTTTCGTGGATGTTCCGGCTGTCATATCCCTGCGGGGAAACCCATGACAGATTTTGATTTGAGAAGTATGAACTTCAAAAAGCGAGCCAGCACTGAGAAAGCTTATTTCAGTGAATGAATGTGTGTTAGTGGGAAAGAGAGAGATAAAGAAAGAGAACTTTCAGATTTCTGTGCAGGAAAATGTCGATAGTAGTGTTGCTAAAACAAGAACTAATTCTCTAAATAATTTCTTAAGAAAAACTTGGAACTATACTAAACATTTCCATTTCATGATTTTCGAAGCAAGTAAGCTTTGGGCTCATATCTTGTCTGTTTCTCTCCCTGTGCTAAAGGAATTAAGGAGGCAAGAAAAAGTATAACTAACTTAAGATGGTTTTCTCAACACTTTCCTGATGTGAGTAAGATAAAAAAACTCAATAAGAACGGACCGCTTGAATTTTCGAAGACGTAAATTTGGTTTCGAGGTGAACACATTCGCATGGATTAATTTTTCTCGATATAGGTTTGAATATCTGTACTGCTGTTTGATGCTCGATTTTTCAGTTCACGTGACTTGTTTATTGTCCTTTTTTTGTTATATCGCAGGTTGCTAAGGCAGAAACAGCAACTAAACCGACAGAATGTCTGCGAGATTAAAATGATATTGCTGAGGCAGCAAAGAGTAGGGTTTCTTATGGAAGGAACTAGTATTAATTCGTAGAATATATGGAATTGTTTTTGAATCTACGTAAGCATACAGATTACATTTATTGCGAATAATAATTATTTGACTTATGAATATATTAAGCTCTTCACGAGTTTGGAAATAATTAATGACATCTTCAATATATCAATACGTTGACCAAATGCGTGATAAATAATTATAATAACAAACTAGGCAATATTTATTATATACAGAACACGGGACATTATTAACAAAGGTATCGGCAATAACTATAGCGGAAAGAAAGCATGCAATGAAAATGATGTGAAACAACGCAAGCGCTAAATAAGACAGAATATGATCAGAAATGATGAAAATATAATCCATACAATACCATTGGTCAGACAGAAATTAGACGAACTTCCAAAGCGAATCTCCAATATAATTCATGATTTTCACTCGTAGAACACACGAACTGGTACCACAAAATTTGTACTTTTCTATATATTTTTTGAAGGAGCTTTGTGAGTGAAGTCGTACACTACGAAAATTAACTCCCCAAATTCAAAGTCTGTGGAGTGCGGACAGAAAAGGATTGGACAAACTTGCTATAATTTCAGCGGTATAAGAGCTCGATCTAGTGTAACCCCGTGATCAGAGCGTTTAAGGCACGTGGTTGATGTAATTTTGATTCCAATGTGCTCGAGTTCGAATCCACGATCACCCAGAACATTGTAGGTTTTTTCCATGTACGTCGAAACATTCAATTTCTATTCTTTACGAATTGGGAAATAGTGTTCACATGACACCCCTAGTAGTACACATACGTTGAATAAACGTTAGAATCAAAACGTTATTTTAACGTTGTAAAAGTACCAAAATGTCCACCTGTTCAACGGTTTATTCGACGTCGAATAATGATTGAGAAGTAACTTCTTGAAATCAAAAAGCCAAAACAGAGAATGGTTCTTGTCTAGTGGTATACACATTTAGTTGTATTTTTTCCGTTGCTTTCATCATGATATACAGTATTAACTTTCCAGCAGTAAATAATCCAAGTATCTGCTGCCGGATTCGAAACTGAAACGTTCCGTACTCATTGTTGGTAGCTCGACACGTTACCCTTCGACCACTTTTTTAAAATTAATTTTTATTTATCAACATAAAGAAACTGTACAGTATTCATAACACTTTAATATTAACTATACTAACTTGATAAACCTTAACGATACAAGTCAACAAAAACTCAGGACTATCGTTCCTCATACGTATACTGTTCCGTAATAATTACCATATAATTTTAATTTGTGATCGGCCTTTATACAATTCTACTGCGCGAGTAAATATTGAACATAAAAGGATACGTCCGTAATATAGGGATGACATAATAAAGTTTCCACTGTTTGTAACGTAATCCAAAACATATACCGTCTTTTGGCTCCGGAGAAACCTTAAAGGCCGGAAAGTAAATAATTTGTTCTACCTCACAATATGTAAAACTGCCTCTAGTGGTGCGATTAATAGTAAGTTTGCATTGTCGGCAGATGGCATACACGTGTCCATATTATCGTAACCTGTATAACAGGCTGTCCAGTTTGTGACATCGGTCACAAAGATCCGTATGTACTATCTTTTTACAGTATAACCTATCTTTGGCCGGCCATATCTGTTGACTGATTAGATAACCAATATGATGAAGTTGTGGAAATTCTCTTATTTCTTACAAATTTTGCCAAATCGAGGACCAAGCCTGTTGAGGGTGTGTTCGTTGGACCAAATGAGGATATTTATTATCGCGTAAATATAGATACAATTGTTTCACTGACCAATGTTCGGAGGGTTGTGTAGCCTGCAAGGCATAAACTATTTCTTACATTGCCTCATTTAAATGTGGCAAGAGTTTAGTCCATCCTTGAAAGTTCAGAGGTAAAGTGCTATCAAGATGATAAATTATTAAATTTATTACCTGACAAGACAATGAATTGGCGTGTTGGCAGATAATTTGCATGGTACGATGTAAAATCAGAGCCTCTCCCTTTATGTGTATATTTCTTAAATTAAGAGCTCCTGTGTGAATCCCAAATTGGCAAGTATTGCAATGTGCGCTTAAAATATGTGTTTCCGCAACAAGTGGCCTGTTCATTGTGCCAATAAAGCGTGATTTTTTGGGAGAGGAAAAAGTTGTAAGAAATGCGTAGCATGGTTCAAGATGCAATATTTAATGAATTGAGTGCGAGCTAGCAAAATTTTACACAGTGCGAGCTAGTGAGAAAATCATTATGTTCAATGAGGGATGTTCATAAAAGCATTTATAGTCTTCATGAATGACAAGGTACATTACTTGTCCCGTAGCCTCTCCACCTGCTATCAAGATAGAAGTTAAAACCTTTAGCTCTGGCGCGTTTATGCTCGTGTATAAGGTGGAGAAAAACAGGTTCTTCGTGAATACCCAATTGTTTAAGTTTAGATCGAGTCAAAATACCTTGATATCGGGAAGCGCGAATTTTCCTCAAGGCATTATGTATGTTCTTCACCTGCACTAACCATTTGGAATTCTGATACGCTAATGTAATATAATCAGCCAAGAGACTGTAATAATATTGTTGTTTCTGGTGCTGTTAATGTTGCAACTGTTCGCAAAAATGACGTAGGTTAGAATAAAGTTGCGATTTCGTGAGATAATAATCCCTGGATTATCCAGAATTTGCTCATTGCATTTCCAAATGGGCAAATGAGTTTCTATGGCACCTCGAAACTTGGCGGTGATCATTAAGTGATCTGAAAAAATAAGCCGTTCTGACTACACTTTCTGTATTTTAAATTGAAAGTGCATGGAAGCGAAGACAACATCGATACGTGAAAATCCCTGGGGTTAGGAGGGGGTTCCCTCCACCTCGAAAGGGTGTACTTCACGCCAGACATCGAGTAATCTAAATTCTCTAAATATTTTTAGGAGACCAACACACAAATTGTGCACCATCGTGCTATCCTTTGCGTTACGTATGGTATTTAAATCTGCTAAGATTATAATAGACAAATTATGAAATTTGTGGAGCTCTGGTCCCAGTACATGGTAGAAAAATATCTTTGTGCCTTAAAATTGTCACCGCTTTTAGCACAGCACACTATGATAGCTATGTTTTGAACTATAAGAGAAATTAAGCGCCCACTTTCATGGTGAAACAAATTACTATATTTTAAGCCTTGCCTTAAAATAAATGCAGTTCCTGTCAATGTCTGCATATTATAATTAGCAATGGTTTGATAATTAGGAATGTCCCAGACAGTCACTGCCTTTTTTGAATTTCGGCTATCTGAATAGCATTCCGTTGGAGCATCTGCAAGAAATAACCCTGCTTGGAAAAATTATCCACTTTACAGGCGGTAAAGTGGAGGCTCCAGAAAGCATGAGCACACTAATCAAATACGATCCAAGTCACATAAAACATTTTGTCTCTCAATTATACCTGAGAGAGAGGAAAAAACAGTACGTATCTTTTCGTCCGGTAACTCTTCAAGGGACGGATGTATTTACTTACGCGCAGCACTGTTAATCAAGAATACTTGCACTTACTTGTATTTCCACTGAATCCGGGTCACCGGGATCTGACGGGGAAATATGCGAACTCTTGATTCTTGTAGAACCGTCTGTTTGTACGTTTTTCCTCTTTAATGCACGTAACTTGGATTTAGATAATGTGCAACTCACTATCTCGTTACGTCTTTTACTTTTGCTTCGTTTGCCGGTACCAACATCCAGGGTTTCTTCAGAAGAGAATGCAACAATATCAACACCTTCTAGTTTATATTCCCCTCCTCCCGATTGAGGCACGGCTAGTAATAAACTTTCTTTCTGATCAGCCGACGAGGGTTTCGATACTGTATGTTCGTTATATGGGGCGTGCTTCGTATATCTTCAGCGGACCTCTGCACACGTACTTGGATTTTAAAGTTGAATAAAGATAAATATTGCGGCACGGTCGACTTTAAAACAAAAACGTATACTAAGCATTTTCCAGTATAGAGGTTAAAGAAACTAGAACTAACTGGATGGTAGATCTTTGCCACTCTAGAAACTGTTCCGTATTTACAGAAAATCTGTTTATCTGCCTCGTCATCGATTTCGAGTGGGATTACCAACGCAGATATTACTCGTGTTAACGAACCAAATTCCGAAATGGTACCTGAAAATAAGATGCCGAACACCTAATCTTTGGCGTAGCTTTGAAACTTGAAATTATACCAAATAGGCATTTAAGCCCAATTGGAAATATCAAACAGATAGTAGAGATATATGAATTTATTTACACATGTAGGATATACAGCATTCACGAAATTACTTAGGCATATTGGAATCTAGGTGTAGAATCTAGTTTTGTTCTTGAATTCTAATTTTTACATAGTAAACAAACCGTACAGTGATCTCCTCCTATCTTAACCGCAAGTCGTAAATCAACTGACACAAATCTGACACAAAATTCACCTAATTTGAAGGGTCTCATTCCCTACTGGTTCTGGCGTAAGATGTTGTTTATGTACTACCACACTGACGCGATTTTTCTATTTCTCGATTATTCACTGATAGTGATACTTTTCTGATTTGTAATTTTACAGACGGGCTGGAAACCTAAGTATCCTTGGTTTCCCAACAAGAGGGTAAAACGTAAACAGGGAGGATTTTGGCCATGAACAGAGGAAAGATTTCTAATAGGAATTGGTCAAGAGTCAACGATTTTTAGCATATTTTTGTTCCTGCATTTGTCTTAGAAGTAAACACTTTTGGGAACGTAAGTGATGTTCGATCTATTGTTGTGAGTGGTGGCCCTGAGTTATTCTCAAAAGTAGTAGCACGTGTCTGAACTTTCGCATGTCCTTCTAAATACAAATAATTCTTCGTGAGACTCATTTCTTTTTAAATTACACTTGGGAGTACAAGATCACTGTCAATCACACAACCTTTATATAACAGAGACTCTCAAAGCCTTGATCTATTATTCCTGAGCAATTCTTAAACTGACAATTGTAGCATGTACATGTTAAAATAAAATACAATTAATAAATATTTTTTTGTAGCTTCCAGAATATTCAATAATTAAGTTCGGTAACACTACATCGACTTGAAAGAAAGAAAATTGACTTCGACAATAGAAAGATGTCAGTTTTCTTTATATAGCAATAACAATGGTCTGGAATTCTGGAAGATAATAACTAAAACACAAAATCAAAATAAACAGAGTAAAATACAAAGAAATAACACATAAATGAATATAAGGAAACAATATGATTGTATAACACAAACCAAAATATTAAATGTAAATCTAATCAAAAATTGCATATGACAATTTTTGGGTGAAGGTCTAATAGAAAATAAGGGTACAATTTATTTGTAAACATATAGTATAGTATTGGACTATGTAGTATGGTATAGTTCCATTATATGTTCATAATAGTTCATTTATAAAAATAAAATATTGCTTTCACTATTTGTGAAATTCTGGTCAATAAATATCTTAATGAAACTTATCACCAGAACTGAAAATAAAGTTTGAATATATACGTAGCTATAACAAACAAATTTTTTTTTTGTTATAAGTGTTGAGTATTTCGAAAGTTTATATTGTCTTTGGCACTCAACATGGAGAAAAAAAAAATAACAATTCAGAAATGATTGAGTATACACTGATAAAACAAAGTAAATAAAATCGTAAAATTTAAGCACACGAATTAAGTTCAATGAGATCAGCAAACTTCTTCTTCTTAAACTGTCACGCACCGAGTTCACTGTCCATAGTGTCAACAAAGTTCGTTGAGTGGACAGCAGATGCTCTTCAGTACGGTGTGGCGGGTTATAGAGGACACTGTGAAAAGTTTTGTTCGTACTCGTAAACGGTACAATCACTAGAAAAGGGGTTATTCGAATTTCCAATGGGGTCATTAATGTTCACATAGAAGTTTCAGTGGTGAAGTTCGACATCTTAATTTTCCAAAAGTTTGTGGTATTAAAACACAGGGAAATTCCCTGATGCAAAAAGTGTCATGGCGCTGGAATCATATATAACGTGTTGCTCTAGTCCATGGGAGGCAATATTAAAGCAGCTCAAATTGACACGAGCACTGCATTAATGGATTATTGAACGGCAAAAGTGCACCATGTTGTCATTTATTAAGTAATATGCACAAAGTGTTCCAAAATAGTAATAATGTGCTGATGTAATGTGAAATCGCTAAGTTCACTGTAGGAGCTTTTGAAAATAAGATGTTTAATGAAAATGAACTATTTGATGTAAAGTACTGTTGTGCAGTGATAGCATGGGTCACGGGTCACTTGGGTAACGATTTTTGTCCGGGTCTCGCCTCCCAGATCCAGGGTGACCCACTAAGACCCGGAGTGACTTGGTGCCCCGCTCAGACCCGGTGACCCGAACAGGCTGAAAGAGTCCTGTAGTAGCAACTCAAGCGCCAGCTTTTCTGTTCTCTCTTCCCACAAATATCGAGTGAAGGGTGGTGGGGTGGAATAGTGAAGAAGAATAGTCCCAAATTTTTCTTCTCTCAAATGTTATAATAGAAGGAAGACTTGTCGGAGCATAGTTTGGTGGTTAGAAGACAGAAACGTACACACAGACAAAACGATTTTGAACTCGTGTCTGCTATGAAAAATTTCGGACGAAAGACGTTTTGTTTCCTTTTTAAAGCACTTTCCTTCCTTAGTATGTTATCGTCCAGCCGATAATTCGAAGTTCGTGAGTAGATGTGTGGCACTTGACCCCACTTTCTTAAAAAATGGCCCCTTGTTTCAGGGTTCGCTGATAGCCAGGGGTCAATTTTCCAGGGCTGTATGATACATGGTATCATCAGCTTTGGAACCAAATGTGGTTACTTTTTTGGAACTAGATTTGGGTACTTTTTGTTCTCTTTTACGACCCTTATTTTTAATTATATGACCCCATTTTTTCAACTCATATTTAACATAGCAGAAATTACACTACGCTACGACTCTCCAACATAATGCATAAGGCTACGATCCCTATTTAACATAGCAGAGATTTAATAACACATCGTGCACAAGACTATGATTTATTCTCTTCGGTCCATCCCCTATTTTATAACGCTACGGCATCTTTTTCCAACCTCCTATTTAACATAGCAGAGCTTAGACCAGTGCATAATTTATTTTGCAACCCTTATTTAACATAGCAGAGATTTTATAAAAGACTACGAAGCATTATGTAACATAGCCGAAATTTGAAGTCAAATTCTATACCACACCCTATAACCTAGACAAAGGTCAAATATTGAAATTTTGCTTTATTAAATTTAATTCACGTTATAAAAGAGCACAGGGCTATTTTACAACCTAACCTCCTAAATAAACTTGGCGGTTGTTGTGAATTTAATTAGAATTTAATCCATTATATGAAAGACTATGAGATATATTGTAGAACACTCAAGGCCTACACAACATGCAAAAGGTGGTTATAGCCGTGGTGTATTTGCTAGAGACTACGACGAGCCATGGTTCCTGATTGTCAATTTTTTCTCTGATTATTACCAACTCTGGATTTTGGTGGATTATGATGAAAAAAAAAACCGACAAGGCTACAATCTATCCCCTATTTAACATAGCAGAGATTGCATAAAAGGCTACGAAGCGATGGGCTAAATAACCCCCATATTTTATAAAAAGGTTACGATCCCTATTTTAACATAGCAGAGATTACATAGGCAACTTGTTTTACAAGCACAACACAGAGGCATCCCTATTGGCACTTTTTTGCAACCCCTATTTAACATAGCAGAGATTATAACAGAAAGTTGGAGTCAGTTTCTATATCCCACTCTATAACCTAGGCAAAGGTAAAAATATTGAAATTCTGCTTTCACATTGGGCATGGGGGGCATTAAGTACAATTTACGAAAAAAGTGGTCACTTCGAGGTCAAATATTTAACCGTGTATATCTCGTAAACGGCTAGACATATTGAAATTTTGTTTTGACATTCGGTATGGGGTGGTATTAAGTACAATTTACGAAAAAAGCAATGAATTCGAGGTCAAAGGTCAAATATTAAACCGTATATATCCCGTAAACGGCTAGATAGATTTAAATTCTGTTTTGATATTCGGAATTGTGGCATTGAGTATAATTTGTGAAAAAAGTGGTGATCTCGAGGTCAAAGGTCAAATATTAAACCGTTTATATCTCGTAAACGGCTAGATATATTGAAATTTTGTTTTTATATTCGGTAGGGGGTATTAAGTACAATTTGTGAATAAAGTAGTGACCTCGATGTCGAAGGTACATTTAGGGTACATTTAGCTTTCGAAAAGCAAATTACTATATATGAATGGAGAAGCCATAGTCCTTTGTTTATACTATGATTAATAGTTCTTATATTTAGTTTAGCTAAAGTGTTAAACTAGAGTTAGTTTCAGGTTTCAGGGAGGAAAATGTATTCTATACCATATTTTTGAATATAAAGTGTACGTTTATGGTATTTTATAGCTTTAGAAAAAACAAGTACTGTATATGAATAGAGAAACCATAGTCAACTGCTTATACTGGAATCAGTACTCATCAGCTTTAATTTAGATAAAGTGCCAAATTAGAGTTGGTTTTACCTTTTAAAGAAGAAAATGCATTATGTACCACGTTTTTGAACATAAAGTATAAGTTTAGGGTACTTTATAGCTTTAGAAAAGCAAAGTACTATTTATGAATAGAGAAGCCATAGTATTTTGTTTATACTATAATCAATAGTACTCAATTTTCATTTAGATAAATTGCCAAATTAGGGTTAGTTTTAGGTTTTTAAAAGAGAAAATGCATTCTGTAACACGTTTTGAACATGAAATTTTACTTTTAGGGTACTTCGTAGCTTTAGAAAATCTAAGTACTATATATGAATGAAGACGCCATAGTCCCTTGTTTATACTAAGATCAATAGTACTCAACTTTAGTTTAGTTAAAGTGTCAAACTAGAGTTAGTTTTATGTTTTCATAATATTAAAATGCAATTTGTACTAATGCATGTCGTCTGTGCATTGTATTCGCTAATTATTAGGGGAGTGAAATATGTATGCACTTGAGTGCTACAGTATGTAAAATTTAAAACTGAGATTGTATTTACTGCTGTATGTCGTCGCTAAAGAATAGAGAATGACATAGGGCATTAAGATAGTATTACATTATCGAAATTTTAAAATTGTATATTTTACTACTGTACGTCTTCGGTAAAGAATAAAGACAATTAGAGAATGAAATGTACACAAAGCGCAATTCTATAGTATACGAAATTTTAAAACCGAAATTACAGGGGCTTCCCCTGGAATTGAAAGATTTTTTTTATTTTGTAGCTATACAGCCCAATGTAAAATTTCCCGCTATTGCCTTAAATTGTATATTTTTTCTTTTCTTTGCTGGAAGTGTACGAGTTGGTCGAATATTGCTTACTCCCCTATGAGCACTACCACCTATTTTACTATTTTGGTCTTAAAATTGAGGAATTTGCAAATTTTTACGCTAATACAAAACTTCTTCTTTTTGCTTCCACAATATAGTTTGTTCTAACCTGCAAAGCAAAAATTACATATGTTTAGCGCCACGGACTAGCCAAATGCACAACTTGCAAAATTATTTGACCCTATAGTGTTTTGTACAGAATATAGATTTTTTTACTGTCAACAAAATAATGGTATGTGAGACGTTTTTCAGCTGCATGGGGTAAAATACTGTTTAAGAAGAATTCAAAACGTGTGTGGGGACGTCTTTTCAACCCGTTTTTTTGATTATAGGATGTAATTCAGGCTGAAAATAGAAGGGTGGTGTTTTGTTATTGGGAAGGGGGAAGTAAAGGGTTTTTATTTGGGGAGAAAGATATATTTTTAAAACATGTTTGTATTTCACGCTTTGCTACCCATAAAGTACTTGTAGCATTATTTCAAGGAGAAGGAGATTGCATATTTTTCTGTGCTTGGTTTTACTTGCCATACCACCTATTTTGCCTTTTTTATTTTCTTAAAATTAAGAAACGCGCAAATCTTTCACCTCCATAATATGGAAAATACTTGTCTAGCGCCTAAAATTAAATACGTCTATTATTTGACCCCTGTAGTGTTTTGTACAAAATAAGGGCGTGTGAAATACTTTCCAGTTGCTTTGGTAAAATTCGCCCTAGTACTAAGTGTTTGTTGCTTTTGAATGGTTAAACGTGCGTAAGACATTTCTCATCCCCGTGTTGTTTGAGAATTTGCCATTAAAGTACCACTTTCAAGGGACATTTTGCCATATTGGAGAGAGCATGCTTGGGAAGGAACTTACACAAGTATATGTTAAATATGGAATTAATTAAAAATATTTGTATTTTACGCTTTGTGTTAACATGGAGCAAAGAACAAATTTACATAATCTCGACTACTTTCGAAATACCTTCAGCATAATTTAGCCTTTTTTGAATAAAGCGAAAGCTATAAAGAACTGAAGGCAACTTAAAAAAAAGCAAACTGCCAAAAATTAACACATTTAAACACCTGTAAATACCACTCTTTCCTTTTTCTTGTTCGCTGCTGTCTTAAGGGGACCCAGCTTTATCTTAAATTTAATATTTAAATCTAGTTGTCTACTCTCTAACTCGTGTTCTAACCAACAATTAGAGACATATAAATCGGAAATAAATGTAAATTTTAACACATACCGAGTCTTACTTCTATACTCTAATAACTGTATAGTTTCTATTAATAATTCTTCTCCTTCCTTTAAATCTTCTAATCTTTGGGAGTGACTCACTTTAGCATCTCTCTGTATTGTTTCCATTAATATAGTGTCGATTTCGTCTAAAGTGTCCAGCTTCCAATTAAACCCTTCCTTATTTTCAAAAACTCTATCATTCGCAATAACACTTCTAATACAAGTAAAGCAATATCGATTAAAATATTTTACACCACCTGTTACCAAGGAAGCAAAACTAATATGCTTTGGGAAATAAACAATTCTAAGTCTATTATGCTCTAGGAAACAAACTCCTACATTCTTTAAATAAGATACATTGGAATATAGCTATAGAAACATATTCTTATACCCGCCTTTTACATAACAAACATGCTTGTCTTCCAGTTGATCATTCTTAGCTACTAACGCACCCACATATTTAAAAGTCTTAACCTCTCTATCAGTAAAAGGAAACAGAATAAGAACAATGTGTATCGAATTCGCTCCAAAACTTGGAAAATAGGCCTTTTAGTTCTTCTTGCTGCTCCCTCTTTTTAATAATATCCAATAATTCTCTATATCTCTTCTTTCTTTCTTCTACAGGTTGTTTATTTAAATTTCGATATTCTACATGCATTTGTTGTATTTTTAGCTCTTCTACTTCTTAGATCGCTTCTTAATGGACTGCAAATAAACCTTACTTGGCGGAGATATTTCTCTTATAGTACACGGATATAAACGATAGGTAATATTAATCCTCTTTCGGAACACCTCCGGAAGAACATTACTTGTGTCCACTAAACCAAGAACTGTAAGATTAATGTCTTTGGAGATAGTAGAAAAAAGAGAATTACTCTTAGTAAAATATGTTTTTCCCTCTTTTAAATAACACTTCTGCTCTATAGATATTCGATCCTCCTCCTCGCACTCTCTTATAACAACATAATTAAGAGGCAATGTGTTTAAACTAAAAGCAGAAAGTACAAACACTATTAACTTTTCTCGATCTTCGCTCTTATCGGGTAACCTTATTTGGAAACCTGTTAACTTCATAGTATGTAAATTTCCCCAATAAGCATAACTTAAAAGCTGTTATGTTTTATTGACTAGTAAACAGCTGTTCTGTAAACTGTCCGTAAATTTTGTCCACATCTTAGAAATCGGAACCTTATAAAACGGAGCGTTTGTAAAGTATTCTTTGCTATGTAAAATTAGATCTAAACAGTCTCGTATCGGATCTCACTTGTAACATTGCTCATCGGAATAGTTAAATATAGTAGATTCTAATCTCGTAATCCCATTTTCTTGTGCTAAACTACTTTCGAATGTTTCTTTTAATCTTCTGTCGGGACAATTAATGTAATCTATTAAATGGTTTCCTAGATTTCTACATGTGTCCGGAGATGTTAGTTGGCAGACAAATTTGTTATAAATCTTAGTAGACGAACCAGTTATATTCCATCTAAGACAATCTATACCTACAGGATTATCGTTATTGCAAATTGTGTTAATGTTCTTTTCGAAACTTGTCATAGGAGAACTTTCCATTCTAAAATTAAAATTACTAACAAGATATTGTTTCATCTCCCTCTTAATAAATATACCAGCAAAATCTTGTGTAATGTCGAAGTCTAAAAGAAAGTAATATTCGGTCTGTAGTTGCTCTAAGATCTGTGGTAAACGCTCCAGTAATTTTTCTATGGGCACATCTACCAATTCTATTTTAAATGGAATAACAATTGGATCTTTGTACTTTTTCTTTATGTCTTCCAAATATTTCTCCACAATCTGTTGTACACCTTTTGCCCTTTTAGTCGACGAATTTAGAAAGAAGGGTAATTTGGCTTTAACACCATGTAAAGCTAAAGAAAATTCAGAAAAGTTGGCTCGTATAAATGTGTTAAGAGAACTACAAGCATTTTTCTTAATTAGAAAACTATTATTAGTTCTTTGTCCCTCGCAGCATAATTCGCAGCTAGAAATCTTAAGAAGAATAATATTATCTCAAAATACTGGTGTTATTAGCTCTAAAGATGGAAGTCTTGGTTGTCAATCAGCATAAACAATATCTCCAATGTTTGTAAGTAAATTATTGTCGTGCAGGTTTTCTAGTAGTAGCCATTGGCTAAGTCTCTCTGCAGTTGTTTTATCCTTACCTAATAATACATTAACAGAATAAACTGTAGTATTAATTTCAGCGGGCATTACTGGTAGACTAGAAAAATCTTAGGGAAAATGTTCTGTGTAATGTAATTTTAAAACTAATATTATTATTGCAAAAGCTATTAATTGGAAATTGAACTGTAGTGTTATAGACTATTATTATTATTACCTAAGTAATTGTAACGAGTTGTTTATGTGGAAGCAATTATTATTGTATCTGTAGCGTAAGTTTAAATGTGTTAATTTGTAATGTCTTTTTTTAGCAACCGAAAATTTATTTCACAGCCTAGTCGTGTATAGTCTCCAGTCTAGTGTAAATGGAGCAAACCCAATGGGTATTTTTTGACATCAGCTACGCCGTACTCTTACTTTTTCATTATTTCTAAAGATTGGTAGCGCGAAAATATTTTCGAAACTATTTAAAGAAAGCTGATTGGTTGCTCTAATATTTTTTTAATTTTCCATTCTTAATTTTGATTGGTGTCAATATTCCTTAAACAGTGACCCAAGTTGCGTAAGTATGCCTATAAAAAACGCTGTAATGTCATTAGCTTACAACCAATTGCAGAAAGATTATAAGGATGTGAAAATAAAAGCGAGTGGCAGCCAGTTTAAAAGTATTTTAGTTATGAATAGAAAGAAAAAACATGCTGTAGAAATAAAAGTATGTAGGGTAAAACACAGTTCAGGCGTTCCTACAGACCACATTTTTTGGCAGTTTGCTTTTTTTAAAGTTGCCTTCAGTTCTTTATAGCTTTCGCTTTATTCAAAAAGGCTAAATTATGCTGAAGGTATTTCGAAAGTAGTCGAGATTATGTAAATTTGTTCTTTGCTCCATGTTAACACAAAGCGTAAAATACAAATATTTTTAATTAATTCCATATTTAACATATACTTGTGTAAGTTCCTTCCCAAGCATGCTCTCTCCAATATGGCAAAATGTCCCTTGAAAGTGGTACTTTAATGGCAAATTCTCAAACAACACGGGGATGAGAAATGTCTTACGCACGTTTAACCATTCAAAAGCAACAAACACTTAGTACTAGGGCGAATTTTACCAAAGCAACTGGAAAGTATTTCACACGCCCTTATTTTGTACAAAACACTACAGGGGTCAAATAATAGACGTATTTAATTTTAGGCGCTAGACAAGTATTTTCCATATTATGGAGGTGAAAGATTTGCGCGTTTCTTAATTTTAAGAAAATAAAAAAGGCAAAATAGGTGGTATGGCAAGTAAAACCAAGCACAGAAAAATATGCAATCTCCTTCTCCTTGAAATAATGCTACAAGTACTTTATGGGTAGCAAAGCGTGAAATACAAACATGTTTTAAAAATATATCTTTCTCCCCAAATAAAAACCCTTTACTTCCCCCTTCCCAATAACAAAACACCACCCTTCTATTTTCAGCCTGAATTACATCCTATAATCAAAAAAACGGGTTGAAAAGACGTCCCCACACACGTTTTGAATTCTTCTTAAACAGTATTTTACCCCATGCAGCTGAAAAACGTCTCACATACCATTATTTTGTTGACAGTAAAAAAATCTATATTCTGTACAAAACACTATAGGGTCAAATAATTTTGCAAGTTGTGCATTTGGCTAGTCCGTGGCGCTAAACATATGTAATTTTTGCTTTGCAGGTTAGAACAAACTATATTGTGGAAGCAAAAAGAAGAAGTTTTGTATTAGCGTAAAAATTTGCAAATTCCTCAATTTTAAGACCAAAATAGTAAAATAGGTGGTAGTGCTCATAGGGGAGTAAGCAATATTCGACCAACTCGTACACTTCCAGCAAAGAAAAGAAAAAATATACAATTTAAGGCAATAGCGGGAAATTTTACATTGGGCTGTATAGCTACAAAATAAAAAAAATCTTTCAATTCCAGGGGAAGCCCCTGTAATTTCGGTTTTAAAATTTCGTATACTATAGAATTGCGCTTTGTGTACATTTCATTCTCTAATTGTCTTTATTCTTTACCGAAGACGTACAGTAGTAAAATATACAATTTTAAAATTTCGATAATGTAATACTATCTTAATGCCCTATGTCATTCTCTATTCTTTAGCGACGACATACAGCAGTAAATACAATCTCAGTTTTAAATTTTACATACTGTAGCACTCAAGTGCATACATATTTCACTCCCCTAATAATTAGCGAATACAATGCACAGACGACATGCATTAGTACAAATTGCATTTTAATATTATGAAAACATAAAACTAACTCTAGTTTGACACTTTAACTAAACTAAAGTTGAGTACTATTGATCTTAGTATAAACAAGGGACTATGGCGTCTTCATTCATATATAGTACTTAGATTTTCTAAAGCTACGAAGTACCCTAAAAGTAAAATTTCATGTTCAAAACGTGTTACAGAATGCATTTTCTCTTTTAAAAACCTAAAACTAACCCTAATTTGGCAATTTATCTAAA
>JAGDQP010005547.1:52696-72361 GCA_022664845.1 Lepisma saccharinum
AAAATTTCAATATATCTAGCCGTTTACGAGATATACACGGTTCAATATTTGACCTTTGACCTCGAGGTCAACACTTTTATCGTAAATTGTACTTAATGACACCATTCCGAATGTCAAAACAAAATTTCAATATATCTAGCCGTTTACGAGATATACACGGTTCAATATTTGACCTTTGACCTCGAGGTCACCACTTTTTTCACAAACTATTTTTAATACCACCATGCCGAATGTCAAAATAAAATTTCAATATGTCTAGCCGTTTACGAGATATACACGGTTAAATATTTGACCTCGAAGTGACCACTTTTTTCGTAAATTGTACTTAATGCCCCCCATGCCCAATGTGAAAGCAGAATTTTAATATTTTTTACCTTTGCCTAGGTTATAGGGTGGGATATAGAAACTGACTCCAACTTTCTGTTATAATCTCTGCTATGTTAAATAGGGGTTGTATAAAAAGTGCCCGTAGGGATGCCTCTGTGTTGTGCTTGTAAAACAAGTTGCCTATGTAATCTCTGCTATGTTAAAATAGGGGTCGTAGCCTTTTATGAAATATGGGGGTTAGGTAGCCCATCGCTTCGTAGCCTTTTATGCAACCTCTGTTATACCATGCAGTTCTTCGGAATCAGAACGCCATTTTTCTGGAGCTGGAAAAGTAACCCGGAAAGATCGTGCTCATTTGAAACCGGAAATAATCAAAGCTCAAGTTTTAGTTAGATAAGCCTTAAAGAAATATACAGTGAAACTTCTCCTAACGGATGCCTCTAAAAAGCGGACACCTCTAAACAACGGCCACTTTTCAATTCCCCGGCAGAACATCATTCGGTACACTGGAAAAACTACTTCTGAAAAGCGGACATTCTCAATAACGGACGCGGACACTGAAATCTATTCCCCAGCACCTATGTAGAACTTCCAAATAACGGACAGCAAGGAATAAAACTCTCCAATGTTCTGGAATTGCAAACAATAACGGACAGGATTTCTAACATTATCGCGCATTGTTGAGTAAGGTATTGTATTTCTTTTGGTGGTGTGTGTTGATGAGGTGAAGAACGGAGAAGAGGATGAAAATGACGACGACGGACCAGACAGTTGAAGAAGTCAGAAGATTAAAGCATTACTTTTGAACAAAAAAGATGAAGCTGGACTCAGTTTAACATCTGCACTTGAATCACATATTGAGAAGGCAAATTGAAAAGGACTCTGTGATTCAAAGAAAGATAGAAGATTATTTTAAACCATCTGGATCTGCTCAAAAGTAAGTTAAATGAACTGTACTTTTAGTGTTTGTGCTAGTGTTAGGCAGTACGTACATAACAACAACAACATGTGTATTTCAATTTCCTTTTACTGTACTTAGAAACCCGCATTAGTGTACATTACGTATAAAAAATACAGTAAATAGCAAGATAATGTTGCCCAAATTTGTGTATACACTGCAGTATTTCTTCTTGTGTTGCATCCTAGGTTTTTTTCCGAATAGCGGACACTTCTGAATAACGGACAATTTTACGTTCCCCGTTACCGTCCGCTATATAGAAGTTTCACTGCATTTTGAAATAAAATTGCAATGTTTTGTAATGTGTTAGTTCATTTTATCTGCATATGTCAAGGAAAACTCTATCGGAGCACTATCAGCTATTGACGCCACCGGCTTATACGGCACTGTTTTATTACCAATAATACTTGTTTGAGCGGGCAGACCCGCAAATAGATCTAATTCTGATTTCGTATACTCATACTGCATTTTTGCTTTTCTGCTATTAATACTCACAATAGTTTGTTTTTATAATAACATATTACGTCTACGAAAATGTAGTTTTACACATACACTACTATATTGGAATGGAAGTCGATTACCAGTGCTATCTCTTAAATCAATAATAATTTGATCAAACTGTTTACGTTGTACGGGAACATAATGAGGATTTTCAAAGATATGTATGTACATTTCTAAAGCCATACTCTTTAATATTTGTATTTATAATACGCAGAAGTGGCATAACAGTATCGTCTACCGGTTGAGGTTCTACTGTCGCTGTAAATATGCATGTGTACGGGTAGATTCTGTATTTCTGTAACTTGGGTATTTCGGGAACTTGGGCATGGGTACGGGTATTTCTGTAAATCAGGCAGATAACGCACATGATGGACAAGTGCGATATTATCTTGTTGTATATGATCAAAGCCTAGTATTTTGGCTAATTGGCTTGATAGCCGTACTTCTTTTACACTCTCGTCATCTTTTCTTACTCTACTGACCTCAATGCGTTTTATCGAAGCTTTAACTTTAAATTGTAAATTCAATTTATCGCTTTTATAGTTAATTTGAGATAGAATATCGTCAACGTGATAATAATGACCGGGCATTATTTTAGTTATGTTCCAGCTTTTTTTTATCAGTGCCCCTGTAGATTGGAAACATTCTGAAATGACCCTGTATAATGTACTTCGACAACAGCTGTTTCCCACACACCTTTCTCCAGCACAAGAGGATAATACAGTTTTGTAGTATAACATGCGAGAGTATTTTGCGGGAAATATTCCATAGAACTATTACTGGGTAGTGTGAGGTAAAAACTACGTAGTACACTCCATAATTAATCAAAAATATCTCTCTTCCTGCTCTTTTTCTTTACACCAGCACCACTTGTTTGAATATTTTTACGTTTCTTCTTCACCGCCCCTCCTCCTATCAACACCTGATTTATTTTATTTTGTGATTTATTCTTTAATTACTTTTTGCTTCCTGCCAACGTGATTTTATAGCTTCTTCAACGGGTCTATTACTATTTGGTACGTCTTCGGCTACATTAATACTACCACGTAACAGTTCTTTACCAACAGTTTTTGCACCTTGTTTTAATAATTAAAATACAGAACGTAATAATCCAACTAGAAAACTACCAATACCATATCCTTCTTGGTATGGTGCACCTCGATACACTTATATCCGCTACCCGCTTGATGTGTATAATATTGAAAATAAGGATCATTCATTATTTTTTCTGCTATTTACACAAATATGACACTAGTTTACAATATTGTATTATTATTATTACTACCCCTTTTCAGGCATAGAGAAAGGCCTTATTTCCATTTTATAAGCACTCACATCTAGGCTACCTCTTAACAGAGGGCAGTATGGACTCCAACGTTTATGCTCTTTCAAGGAAATATTATAAGATTGCCAATTATCTAATTCTAAATTACAAAATGCACATCTTACACCATCTGATAATCTAACAAAATAAGAACCGCACTCTGCAAGTTGACGTGGTTGAACTTTCCATTGCCCTGTCTTTTAAATGTTGCTAAACGTTATTTAAATAGAATACAGGAATCCATGAATTAAAAGAAGCAGGATAACACCGCCAGCGAACGAGTATTCATTTACCTCTATATTCTAAAATTTCATCTATTTCGTAAACTTCGGGCAGTGGCACCGCTTGTATTTCCTCTTCATAAAATATACGTTATTTTACGTCACCATTTAAATCCTCTAGTACATAAACCACTTTCTTCCCCTTATAGTGTATGTGTTTTATTTTAAATATTTCCAACGTCCAATTTTCTTTGTACCCTTTTTCAAAATGTCGCTTTGCCTTAGTAATTTGCACAGTATCACCTTCTTTATATGTTTTTACCTTAACACTAGCACTAGTCGGTTTCACTAATCTATTCAACACTTGTTGAAACGTATCTTTTTTCACAAACGCTGGTGGTAATTTATGTGTTGTCTAGAGTTATACCCCTGAACTAATTTCGCCAATACATCAATATAACAATATCTTTTTTTAGAAGTAAAATATTTCCACATTCTCTGCTTCAGACTGCGATTTAGACGTTCTACGAGGCTTGCCTTAATATAAGGGTTTTAGGCTGTGAAAAAACGAATATTATGTATTTTGAGAAAACGTTTGAAATGTTTTATTTAGCAACTCTGTACCTTTATCTGTTTGTAGACGTATGGGTCTACATTTTGGGGTAGATGCAAATATTTTCCCGAATGCCTTTTTAATATGTTCACCTGTTTTGCTGAAGACCTGCACTGCCCATGCATAGCGACTAAATAGATCAATCACTCTTAAAGTGTACCAGTGGCCGTCATTATATTTTTAGAGACTTTGTAAATCGACCAGGTCCGCTTGCCACTGATCGTCGATGTTAAACACAAGATAGAGGTTGCGTTGAAAACGGTTTCGCACTGGTTTATGCAATGTATATGCCGGCTGTTCTTTTAACCACTTTTTCACTCGTTGTAAAGGTATTGATTTCTTTACTGCTTTCCATAACGCCTGAGCCGTTGAAAACGAGGTAGGATGTTCAGGATTGTAGCAAATACTAGCCAACTTCATAGTTTATAGTTGCGCCAACCTATAGCTTTATGTTTACGTGATGGTCCAGGCTCCGCTTCTTCCTTTTCCTCTTTTTTCGGGGGAGCGGCAGCATCAGTTAACTTTCGAATATACTTTATACGTTGAGTGTTACCTATATATTTTAAGGGTATATTTGATTTTGCTAATAATACGGCGAAGGGTTCCCAACCAGTGGATGGAATATTTATCTTACGACATGTAACAAAATCAGATATTAAATCTACTATATTAGCACCGGGGATTACCATATATATTAACGTTACCACTCGCATCCCAATGAATATTTTGGTTTTGTTTTAATTTGTGTAATATTGGTCTTGCTTTACGCAGGCAGGCTTTGGGGAGAGTAGATATTATCATCATCATCGCTCTCCTCAACCACATCATGGTTGTTTGCGGGTGTGGTGGATTTTTGAACATGTAAATATTTTTGCAAAACCTCTGTATTGTATCCATTTTTCTTCGACACTAGATATTTTAGACACTAGACATCTAGCTTTTTATGCGTTATTTTTTGCAATTTTATCGTAATCCACCTGGATGCCCGCTTTTTCGTAATATTGTTTTAAGAAAGCCGCTTTCTCCTTCTCGCTGTCACACCCTGCAGGCCACCCGTTATACTCCGTCTTCACCTTCATGAACATGTTAATGTAATCGGTCCTTTCTTTCTTCTCGGGGTCGTACATTACGACCTCGTACTCTCATAGCTCGTGCTTCTCAAGCACTCTGTACCCTTTCTCGACAGCCTTTCTCACATCATCTACCACCCACACACCGGTCAGGAATCGCTCTTCATCGGTGTGTGGGTGGTAGATGAGGTGAGAGTGTAGGCGCATGTTCGTCACAAAGGAAATAATAACTTGCTGTCGGTGCAATAAGGCAGGACCGGATGGTAGAGATTATCCTGCGGCAGCACCGTGCATTTCATTATTCCCTCGAATGCCGAGATGTCCGGACACTCGTTATTGCCAACGTAGATTTTAGGGTGGCCGACAGGGTATTTCTTAACTTTGCAGGAGTTGGGGTAGAGGGAAATTATATCTGTATACTTCGCCCTGTCCTCCGGCTTTACCTTGTAGTAGAACTTTGTAGCATCTACCCGGCCTCCGTACAGGGCATCTCGCGGCCTAATTGGGCATTTCTTTGTCGCTGGGTGGGATCGCACAATGTCGTGCACATCGGGGTGTTCTCTTAGGAAGTGACGCCACTCGCACTCCCACATTTGGTGCACCACATACCCTAGCTCTTTCAATCGCGCGGAAGTCTTCAATTTTCATTCTTTTAAAGGTTTGTAATAATCGTAATATCTAACAAGACTGGATAGGTCAAAAGTTTTTAAAATATGGACAAGTATATACAAGTGTTAAAAATGTAGTAATTTTACATTCACTTCATTTCTCGCACAAACGAAATTAAATGAAAGTTACTTTTCCAAACGGATTATTAAATATACCCTTTCCAATTCAATCCAGGAGCTTCTTCAGAAATTCATAACGAAGTTTACGGAATCCAGGATCTTAACCTTGAAAGTTATTTTCTTGAAATTAATTATCTTCATTATTTCCGAATGTTCCAAACAATCATAGACATCGACTCGCATACATATCAAAGGAATAAAGGAAAACAGAATGTGCGATTATATGTAGGAACACAATCTTCAAAATACGAAGCTAGTTAGTTTCTTCAAGATGTTCTCTATAAATAATAGTTATTTAACAAAATGTAAGACCTTCCTTTATCGTAATAGCTTGTACACACTTAAAATTTTGTTCTTATACTTGTACAACGAACATAGCATTCTACTCCTTGCATTTCCTCAATAATAAAATAAATCTACCCCTAGCAAAAACAAAATTATCTAGCTGAAGTACCTACATATTTCTACATCCTTCACAATTTCCATAATTTCCCCAAATTAAGTCACATTTACGGCACAAGAAAAAATGTCTAGTGAACGAAGGTCTGTACAATAATTTACAAAGAATAAAAATAGTAGTAAAATTATGTTTCCAAAAGGAAAACCAATAAATAGATAAAGGAACTATTTTAATAGGTATTGTACAAGCATTCATCTTATACAAGAGCCCATTTATAATTTGAACGAATAAAATGCTAATTCATTCAGGTTTTATGAAAGCTAAAACCATATGCTTTACTTTAAGAAGCTGTCATTTAACAGAAATCATTAGAAAATACTCTCATAATACGTCGAATCAGAGTTTCTTTCACAAATACAATAATTAAGTACTCTACGTTATTCTTGCTTTTAGTCAAAAAGTCTCTAGGTGAAGAATTCTTCAACAGTTTCGTCTTTCTACCGGTGGTGTTATTTAGTGTGAACCACAGAGTAAAAATCTTGTTAGAGAAAGGAGAATTAAATTAAATTAAATTATAAAAATGAACACAAATGAATTCATTCTACCCTCACATTTTGTAAATTAGTTCTATCATCATTCATTTATACTTTAAAGTGATACATACTCTATTGGAAACTAAATATTTCGCTAAGAAAACAACGAAAGAAACTCAGCAAGCTAGTCTAAGGGCTCGTTTTCATGAAAGCTTGCGTTACGTTTCGCTGGGGCTGATTTTCATGAAAGCTTGCACTCTGCTGTGCTTTTCCTACTTCCGATTTAGAATTTGAACGAATAAGAAGGTATTGTATTAAGGGTTTATGGAAGTTAAAGGCATATACTTTCCTTCAAGAAGTTGTCATTTAACTGAAATCATTAGAAAAGACTCTCATAATACGTCGAATCAAACAGTGACTTTCATACATACAATAATTTTGTACTCTACGATATTCTTACTTTTGATCAAGAAGCTTCTAGGTACAGAAATTTTCAATAGTTTCATCCTTTTACTTGTGGTCCTATCTAGTGTTAATTGCAGAGTAAAGGATCTCCTTGTTACAAATAAGAAAATTAAATTATAAAAAATGGACAAGTGTTTTTTTATTTTATTTGTGTTCTTTTAGGAATCTTTCGATCAGGCCGGCGATTGATAATATCTTGTGAGTAAAAAATTAAAAACCTAAGTACTCCTTTCCTTGGAAGCTTCCCTTGCTTCCGCTTAGAGTGAGTAGCCCATTGAAACACGTGTATCAATACGTAGTTTATGTTTCTTCTTTCCTTCCTTGGTTTCCTTGCGATTAAGGTGAGTAAACAATTCAAACATGTTTCATTGTACTTGATAAATAATCTCATTCTTACATGAAAGAGAATTAAATTATAAAAACTAATAGAAATGAAATCATTCTACAATCACAGTTTCTAAATTAGTTCTGCCATAATAAATTTATACTTTAAAGTGATACATACACCCTACTTTAAAGTAGGGCACTATATATTACGCTAAAGAAAGAAAGAAAGAATGAAAGAAAGAAAAGAAGGAAGGAAGGAAGGAGGAAAGAAACTCAAGGAACTAGTCTAAGAGTTCATTTTCATGAAAGCTTGAGTTGCGTTCTGCTTTATGAAGTAACACTTGTTAAAAAAATATTACATAAACGAAACAAGAATTATATGTTAAACTAACTAAGTTGCTCTCACACTAGCGAACTTAATTAACGTGTTTTAATATCATTTTTCTGTAAGAAACAGATATATGTTTTCACGTAGTAGAGAATCTGGTTGTTATACGAAAAAGGATTAAATTGTAAAAATGAATACAAACGAATTAGTTCAACCGTCACATTTTGTAAATTATGATGGTAAGAATTATGTCTAAAGCTAACTTGCGATCATACTAGCGAACTTAGTTTTTCTATTTTTACTTCCATTTTCTGTAAGAAACAAATAGATGTTTCCATACAGTAAATAATGTCCTTATTACAGGAAACAGAATTAAATTATAAAAATGAACACAAATGAATTTTTTGTACCCTCACACTTTCTAAGTTAGTTCTGCCAGGATTTATTTATGTTTTAAAAGTAATACACATCACTAGGATACTACGTTGCTTGCTTTCCAACACGTAATAAAACTACACCACGAAACGCTACGTGTTTCAATTGGCTATTCACCCAAATCGGAAGCAAAGCAACCAACGCAAACGGGTTTGAAAACCAGCCCTTTATAAAACATCACGCGTTTCAATTTTTATAATACGTAAGAAAACTACTCCATGAAACGCCAGGAAACAAACATGCTAGTAAAATTCTGTTTCCATAAAGGAACTAGACAAAAGGAACTATTTTAATTAATAACTACTGGAACAAGAGTCCATTGCTACTTGTGATTTCGAATTTCAAGGAATAAGTTACTGCTTTGAGGTTTTATGATAGCTAAAAATGTTAGCAGAGTTTCTTATCTTTTAAAGTTCATTTTAGCGCATAACGTGGTTTCATATTATTAATATGAGTTTATTGCTAAGATGACTTACCTCAATTGAAGTAGTGGCAGTGACTTCTAACTTTAACTACCTTCTCCCTGTAATTACCTAGTGTATACATGAATTTTCCGACTTCAAGCTCCAACATGTATCTTCACCTTGATGTTCCGACCAGTCGGTTTCTTTTTCTTCTTTATATTGACAAACGTTCAATATTTGTAATGTTTGTTTGAAGTGTACACAATTCCTAACTCAGTTGTTCCAGCTAGATACCTAAAGACCCTTTTCACTCTTGTTACATCTGTAGGATTTTCCAATGATCTTCATAAAAACTTACATAGTAAGCAATATCACGTCTGGTTCCTAACATAAGGTACATAAGAGCTCCCACATCTTGACGATAAATGTAAGTCGTAGCTTCTTTCCCTTCTTCACCTGAATCCTTAATTTTTATGAAGGGAATTCCCACTGGTCTGCAATTCTCAAATTTGAATCTTTCTAAAATTTTCTTCGTGTATGCATGTTGATTGACTTTAATTTCAGCATTTCTAAACCTAAAAAGTATGAAGCTTCTTGTGAAGTGGTTCTAAACTCTTCTTTGAGTTCTTCTAAGAAAGCTTCTACTGTATGTTGGTTTGACCCTGCTACAAGTCCGTCATGAACATATAAGGCAATCAGTACTTTGCCAAGTTTACTTTCCCTGATGAAAAGGCACGAGTCTGCTTCACTCTTCTTAAATCCTATTCCTAGTAGAAAATTGCCAAATTTCTTATTCCGACATCTAGGTGCTTGTTTTAGACCGTATAAACTTTTCTTCAGCTTGCATACTCGATCACAACCAACTTCATAGCCTTCTGGTTCCTTTACTTAAATTTCCTCTTCTAGGTCACCGTGCAAAAATGTTATAGATACATCAAATTGCTACCGTACGTTGCTACGGTGCATCTTCTCATTTGTAGCAACGTTTAAAATTGATCGTATCTTACCCGACTACTTCACTACTCGACTAAATGTTTAACTGTAGTCAACACCTCTCTTCTGATTATAAACATTTACTACTAGTCTTGCCTTGTATTTTTCAGTATTTCCATCTGCATTTGTTTTTACTCTGTAAACCCACTTACACTGGATAACTTTCTTACACTTGGGTAAGTCCACTAACCATGTTTGGTTTCCTTCTAAAGATTTCATTTCATTGTCCATAGCTTTCTGCCATTCCTTGCATTCTTGATTCTTCAAAGCTTCTTCGTATGTGTTAGGATGCTCATTGTCACTCACAATTTCTTCAACGGACATAACACAATCTTTAAATCTCACTGGAGCCTTCAATTTTGAACGTCTTTGTAATATCTTCTCTTGAGCATCAACTTATCTTTGACTTCCTATAGAAGAGAGTTGTTTCGATCCAGCTTCTTTCTTAATTTGTAGCGTGTCTTGAAATTTCTTCCTCTGTTTACTCTTCTTGAGTTTCTTCTTCACGTAGATCCTTGAAAGAAATTTTTGCTGGTTCTTCAGTATAGTCTTTAGACATTTCTTGAAAGAGTACATCCCTGGATAAATTAACTTTCCTTTCTTCCTTCATCCAAATACGGTAACTTTCATTATGATTGTAACCAATCAGATACCCTTTCTTCGCTTTTATGTCCATCTTCTTCCTCTTCTGAACTGGTATATGAACATAACATGTTGATCCTACTACTCTCAAATGTTTAATTCTTGGCTTCTTTCCTGTCCATAATTCAAAGGGTGACTTTGCTTTCACTGAAGATTTCCCTGTTCTATTCAGAATATAAATGGCTGTAGAAACTAGTTCTCCCCATATGGCTGAAGGATATTCGACTTCTGGATTGGAATACTTGAAAGTTCTTGTCATTTCAATCACAGTTCGCATTTCTCTTTCACAACTTCCATTTTGTTGAGGTGTGTAAGGAGCTGTGAGCTTCTGCAAGATTCCATTTTCCTGTAAAATGGATCGTACTTCCTGATTGTCGAATTCTCCACCATTGTCACTTAAAAATTTCTTAATCGTATGACCTTGTGTCTTCGCATAAGTAAGCATTCCCTTCAATGCTTCCTTGACTTCTGATTTCTGTTTAAGTAAATAGCCATGTCAAAACTTTGAGTAGTCATCTTTGAAGATCACCAGATACCTTTTCTTCTGGAATGATTCTTCAACGGGGTTCACACAGCGTACTATCTGGAGTCACTGGAATCCCCAATTCTTTCTTCATTAATTCTCTGATGTGTTGTTTATCTTGATATCCCCATCTTGCATGGTACAACTGGAATAATTCCTTATCTGTCATTGTGACATTAACCTCTAGAGTTTCTTTCGAAAAAACTGCCTTGAACCAAAATCTTCATTTTCCGCGTGTTCCAAGTACCATCACTTCATTGGTACACTCTGTTGAAGTTTACTTGAACTCACTCCTTGAATTCCTATCCTGAGCTGCGAACACAGAAAATACATTTCTACTTATTTTGGGAATTAGGCATCATCCTGAAGTCACAATACCTTCTGTTTTCCTTTAAAATTTGATATAACTTGTATATTTCCTTTCCTTAATGCAAGCAACTTCTCTTCTATTGCAGCTTTCAAACGCTTGAAACTCAGTAAGCAAATCTGAACAACTAGTCACATGTTTAGTAGCTCCGTTATCTATCTACCATGTACAAGGGTTTGTTTCTTCTCTGTCTTCATCATTTTCTTGAGTAGCACTTAGTAACATTAACCCTGCACTCGAACGTTTAGATGTATTTTGTTTCTTGGATGGTCTGCCATATGTAATTAATTTCTTACAGAATCTAGTCCAGTGACCTTTTAACCAGCAGTAATAGCAAATGTCATCCTTCTTCACTTTTCTACCTACTTTTCTCATGTATTTCTTCAATTGTGACTTTAAAACTAATGCTTCTTGCGAGGAACTTTCTTCTCTTTTCTGTACAAAGTTACGCTCGAACATGCACAGTTGCACTGTTAAATCATTAATTGTTCTATTTTCATCTTGTGAAAACAACATCCAACTAGATTTGAATGTTTCAAACTCACTAGGAAGAATTTACAGCACTTTACATACTAGCAGTAAGTCTGGCAGCTGATTCTTACCGGTTTCTGAAAGTCCATTGTTTAACTAAACCCACAGACTTTTTAACTTCGCGATATGCGACGAAACATCATCATTGAAATTCCAAGTGAACGCAAAATAGTCCATGCAGATTTTGAAAAGTTGATCTTTCGATGTTGCCTCAAACAGTAATCTTAACGCTTTCCACATACTCTCAGCAGTTTCCTTGTGCATTATCTTCTGATATAGTTCATCTGAACACAACCGGTTATCACTGTTTTAGCAAAACTATTCGCCTTCCGATACAGATCAAATTTCTCCTTGTACTTTTTCTTCTGTGATTCAGAAGCACCTTCTTCTAGAGGTTCTGGCTTCTTTAACTTTCCATCTATAACATCTAACATTCTTTCTAGATAGTCAAATAGGTCGCGTAATTTTCGTTTCCAAAGCGGCCAATCAATCTCATTTCTCAAAGGTCTGATGTCCTTCACAAGCTCCATATTAAATTAACGAGTACTTGTACTTCACTTGTTCTATGGATACTTTCAACACACAAAATACGAAATATCTTAACAACTACCTTAAACTTAAATCTATGCCTACCTACTAATTCGCAGTGGTACAGAGTTTCTCGAAACGTTTGACAAAAACTGGAAGTATTTCACACTTTGAAACGTAACATAACACTTGAAGTTTCACTTGCACTAAAGTCATATGTGCATTCGACTTCGAAGTTACAAGCTTGAAGTTAGTCACTTTCACGTCAACTGAGCTATGGTCCACAGTTAGAGTACTGGGCTGCATCACAATGTTAGCAGAGTTTCTTATCTTTTAAAGTTCATTTTAGCGCATAGCGTGGTTTCATATTATTACTATGAGTTTATTGCTAAGATGACTTATCTCAATTGAAATTGTGGCAGTGACTTCTAACTTTAACAAGCTCCTTCCTGTAGTTACCTCCTGTATACATGAAGTTCCGACGTCAAGCTCCAACATGTATCTTCAACATGATGTCCCGACCGGTCGGTTTCTTCTTCCTTCTATAACATGTTAAATATTAACAAATATTCAATATTTGTAATCTTAATATGGTGTCTCTTGTCCGTACGACTATTCTTCTTAACTTGTGCAATACTACTACCATACCATTTAAATAACACGTACCTGTAACACAGCTTGGTGACTTCTCTTAACGACTTGTCTGTAACCACACACACACACACACACACACAGAGAGAGAGAGAAAGAGAGAGATACGTATAACTAAAGTAAGTGCTTCTGCGCATGCACAATAAGAAATTTTCTTCCATTGAACCAATGAGAAAACAGTTAACACCTCGACATATCAAAATATGTTCAACAATTCGTATGCTTTGCTTCAAGAACTATACATTTAAATGAAATCATTAGAAAAGACTGTCATAATATGTTTAATCAAAGAGTGACTTTCATATGTATGATAATTTTGTACTCTACATTATTCTTCGTTCTACTCAAGAAGCCTCTAAGTGAAGAATTCTTTAATAATTTTTATCTTTTTAGCGGTGGTGTTATCTAGTGTCAATCGCGGTATCCAACAGCAATTCATAGCTAGAAGAAATACTTGTACTATCATTGTCGGTACCAAAAATCAGCTATATGTTTCCGCAAAGTAAGAATCTTCTTCTTACACTAGAGAGGATTAAATTTTAAAAAATGAACATAAATAAATTGATTGTAGTGTTACATTTTGTAAATTAGTTCTACCCTCATTCTTCTTCTATACTTTCAAAACGGTATCTTACAGCGCTAACGTTAACTTCGCATTGTAGTGGACTTAATACATCCTACTCTCAAGGAACTTACTATGGAAATACAACGCAACAATGTGCTCGCTAGATGGCAGTGAAGTTTATGTATTGTACATACCATCAATTTGAATGATAAAAAGAATGCTTTATTCATCCTTCTTATGTATAAATGTTTTAAAAATATATATTATTGAGCCCTTCAAACATGAACTAATTAAACATTAGAGTAAATAATTCTGAAAAAAAAAATCAACGTGCCTAGTTTCAAGGCAAATAAATATCTCAATGGAAAAGTGCTGCCGTAGATGGTGTCGATATTATGTAATCCTATTATTTAAAATCCCGAAATTCAATTCAACTAAGCATGATAATAATTGGTCTTTGCTGCTGTGGGTAAGTGACACATTTATCTATTTCGTATTTTTGTTGTCAGAATGATATCGAATGAAGGATCCCCCAATGATCTCTTTTTCAGACAGCTGTGCGAATTGCCCGAAGCTCAAACTGAATGCTCCACCTTATCCTCTTTTCCAAGTGACCGAATTACAAATACATCCGCTTCACTTTTATGGCAAGAATTTGCTGGGGCTCAAAGGGTTACAAGTAGTACATTTAAACTGCCAATCTCTTCTATAGATGAGATTCGTGATTTATTTAAAGATTCTAAACCACTATGTTTTCTTTTGTCAGAAACGTGGCTAAGTGAGTTAGTTGAACTCCAAGGTTATAGTATTTTAAGAAATGATAGGACGCTAAAAGGTGCAGGTGGGGTTGTTATGCACTTAAGAGGAGGTATAACTGGCAGGGTAATCTATTAGTCGCTTCTGAATACTCGTGTAGCTTTGAGTATATGATTTGTGAAATCAAAATATCGATTATAAAAATCATGATTACTGTGGTCTACCGACCCCCAAACACGCCAGTAGATAATCTAAAAAGCTTTGAAAACGACATGCCCATGATTAAACATAAATATAAACATCATATAGTAATGGGTGATTTAAACATCGACGTCTTGCGAGATTTAAAGGTATCCATGGATTATAAATGTATGCTTCAGACACTCGACTTAAACTTGTGTCACCTGGGACCCACACATTACTCAGGAAGCTTTGACTCTGCTATTGATCATATCGCAGTATCGTATCTCGAGAAAACGGTTAAATTCGGCAAACTTCCTGCCCCTGACATTTCCCGTCATGATTTGATCTACTTCGTATATTTACTTAATCCCCCAAGAGCTCAACATATAATCATAACCTATCGAAATATCAGAAATATAAATAAAGATAATCCACATGCAGATGCCACTCTCCTATCCTGGATGTTGATAACATATAATAGGTCGGTGAATGAAAATGTACATATGCTTAATTCACAGATACTGTATTTTAATGACAAACATGCACCACCAAAAGTTAAAAGAGTGAAACATAATTCAAAGCCATGGATGACGGATTATATACAGCAGCTGAGACTAGAAAGAGATAAAACCTACAAAAATACAGTAAAGAAGTAAATGCTAAGTCCGAACTTTGTCAGGAATCTTTTCAGATTTACAAAAGACTCAGGAACCAGTGTACCAGAGCTATACGACGAGCAAAAAATCATATTTTGGAAGGATAGTGGAAGATCTTAAATACAGCAGGCAACTATGAAGGAAACTTAACAATTTAGGCATAGAGAACAAAGATGAATATATTTCTCTAGACTTCAACATATTGAAAGAATTCTTGTCCCAAACCCCTACTGATATTGATACGAGTGTGAAACACGAAACTATTAGCAAGCTTGCAAATAATAGTAAAATTTGCAAAAATAATATGTTCTATTTCACTTGTGTTTCCCCAATAGAAGTTCATCAGGCCATCAATAAAATATAATGTTCTGCTGTTGCCCAGATGGCATTACAATAGCTTTTATAAAAATTATTCTACCTCATGTCTTGTACCCATTAACAATAATAGTAAACCAGTCTATCATAACAAGTGTATTGCCATCTGCTTGGAAACATGCCTACATTCGACCCATACCAAAGGTTAACACTCCATCTGCGCCTAATGAATACCGACCTATTAGCATACTATCATGTCTTTCCAAAATACTAGAATTTTTTGTACACAAGCAAGTCATTCAACACATAGATCAAAATAACTTACTCATAGAGAACCAATCCGGATTTAGAATAGGTCACAGTATAATAACAGCCCTCATTAAAATCACAGATGACATTCGGCAAGCAATTGATCAACGAAGAGTAGCCATTTTAACTCTAATCCATATTTCTGATTAAACTAGCCCAACCATTATCTACATCTCTCACCATTCTTTTCAATAGGTGCTTCTGGGAGGGTTATTTCCCAAACTTCTGGAAACAAGCAAACATTACTCCGGTTTACAAAAAAGGTGAAAAACCCTGTGTTAATTCATATATACTTATTTCCCTTCTTTCTACCCTCGGTTTAATTTGTGAAAAAATCGTCACAGACAGGATTCAAAATCAAGTCCTCCTATTTCTTTCCCCTCTCTGCAGCGGTTTGTACCGAATGGATCTTGTGAAACTACCTTAGCTGTCCTACTGTCTCACGCTACGGATGCCCTAGCAAATAGACAAGAACTTGACTTCATATACCAAGACTTCTCCAAAGCATTTCGAACTGTCAATCACAAACTTCTTCGATACACATGCTTGCTTGCGGATCTAGTATACACGGACCCCTCCTTCAGCTACTAACATCATATTTGACTGGCAGAGAACAACGTGTCGTCTTCTTTGGTAGCACATCCATAGCGCTGTACTTCTTTACGCTGATGACTGCAAATTTTTTAAGACAATTAAATCTACAGAAGATACTTTCTTCCTTCAAGCTGCAATAGATTCTGTTGAAATGTGGTGCAATAATTGGTTACTGAAAGTCAATCCTCTCAAAACTGCTGCAATACGTTTCTCACTTAAAAAAAACGTAACACAAAATGTACGAACACATTAGTCTCATCTAATATACCATGGGTAGACCATTACAAAGATCTGGGTATCATATTTGATGAAAAACTCAATTTTACTCCTCCCATTGAATTCGTAACTTCTAAAGTACCCAAACTTCTTGTACTTCTCTACAGGTTTACCGATATTAAAGATTTCAGAGCTCTTCGGTCATATTTTCTCACTTATGTACTTCCTACTATTGAATACTGTTCATCTATCTGGTCTATGGCTTGTGGAACCAACCTATCTAGATTGCACAAAGTCCAAAAATTCTTTATCCGCATTATACAGCACAGGTACCCAACCTCCAACACAAATCTAACGTAGACATTCTGAACTCTCTTGACTTAAAAACATACACACACGAAGAAAACTAAATGACTTAAAATTTCTTTATAAAATAATGCAGGGCACACTCAGGATCAACGACCTTCTTCCACTTTTTAACCTAAGAGTACCCGTTCGCAACATAATTTCTATCTCTCAAAACCGAGATTGTGTTTGGTCCTGCGCTCTCTTGTATACAGATTATCACATTTTTACAATACTCTTTCTTTGCCACCAGATTTCTGCCTCAGTAAGAGTAAACTTTGAAAGGCTTGTTATATGAATCTAGAATGAATGTTTAAAAAAATCTGATCTTATTTCGTATTTTATAATTCTTTGTTGTTGTTATTATTTTTATTGTTATTTCAGTTTGTTACAAGAACGGTGTAAAATGGCGTTTCTGTATCCGTGCTAACTACTAATAAATATATACGTATATAAATATAAATATTAGATTTCAGTAAAACCTTTCAGTCAATTGGTCACGACATTCTTCTTGCAAAATTAGAACACAATTTTAAATTTGCCAAACATACAATCCGATGGTTTAAATCATACCTTAATGACCGTAAACAGGTAGTTTCAACTAAAAATTCTTGCTCTGAGTGGAAAAACATCACTTGTGGAGTTCCACAATGATCAATTCTTGGACCATTACTATTTTCGATATTCATGAGCGACATTGGATTACAATTAACTGAATGTAGTAATCACTAGTAAACAGATGCCATCTTGCAGTGCAGTTAATAGAATAAATTCTGATCTAGAAAATATACATGTTTGGTCAGAACTCAGTGATCTGGCGCTAGATCCTAGCAATCCCTATGCATAATAATAGGGTCCCCAAATATGGTAGTGAAAATCAACAGGCTAGATTCGTATGTTCCGAAAGTTCAAATAAGGGACGAGGAAATTAAAAGAGAAAATAAAGTCAAAAGTCTAGGTATTATTCTCAATGAAACATGATCGTGGTCCGAACATGTAAAACAAATATGTAAGCGAGTCCAAAGAAAAATGCACCCACTCAATCTTTTGAAAAACTTTCTTCCTTCACGTATTAGAATCACCTTGGTACAGTATCTCATATTCCCGCTCTTTCATTACTGCGATGTAGTGTATAACGATCTGTCTGTTACTCTAGCGAATAGATTGCAGGAAATGAGAAATAGATGTGTTCGGTTTATTTTAAAGATAAAAAGTATGATCATGTATCAAGCAGGTTCACCGCACTGACATGACTAAAACTAAAGGAGAGAAGAACGTTTCATATTCTTCTCCAGTTATTCAAGGCAGTAACTTTAAAATCTCCTCCATATCTAGCTTCCATGCTAAAACCTGTACACCTCAATCATAGCATAAACACTCGTTCACATAATAATCTCACCCCAAGGATAAAAAAGCACAGATCTGAAAGCTATTCGAAATCATTTGCAGTGTACGGCATCCAGCAGTGGAACAATCTTCCTTCGGCAATTCGCACAGCCATCTCAGTCAATAGCTTTAGAGAAAAAAATATAGTCATTTTCTTACACTTGCCCATAGCAGTACAAAACAATGTTAATTTCATTGGAAGGTTTCTCTTTCAGAAATAAATACGATATGTAGTCAATCTGCCTGTACAATTGCTTCAATTTTACTTTTGTGAGCGCAGCACATTAAAAATATACATGTATGTGTATTTGAGTGTGTGTGTATGTATGTATGTGTTTGGTGATGGAGTCTATGTAGGGTGTGGGACGGGTACTTATTGTGTTGATGTCGGGGGAATGGGTAGAGGGATGGGCTAAAATGGGATAAAATTAATATTTCAAATAATTTTTTCTTTGTAATAAGTGGTTTATTGAATTTTTATATCTATATGTGCGTGTATGTATCATGGTTGGGTGGAAGACAAGGTTATCAACCTTAACTTTGCCATGTTAAATAAAAGTCTAAATAAAAATAATAAATAAATAAATTAATACAATATGTATACACTAAATAATAGAAACACAATGTATTTTCTTGTAGTTACTATGATATAAGCGAAGCTAAGGATTAGTCAAACAATCTTACTGCAGGACGCTTTACCTGTTCAAAAAAGAGTATTGGGTTTTCTAGCCAATTAAAATAACCAGAATCATTTTCGCTTATCTCTCACTTTAAAGGAAGTAAATCCACTTTGATTCGTAACTACTACCAATTTCACTCTGAGCTTGTAAGTGAGTGAGTAGGTAAGTGAGTGGGTAGATAAGTAAGAGTAAATAAGTGAGTCGATAAGTTAATAAATAAGTAAATAAGTGAGTAGGTAAGTGAGTGGGTAGGTAAGTAAGTAAGTGGGTGAGTAGGTAGGTGAGTGAGTGGGTAAGTAAGTAAGTGAGTAGGTAAGTAAGTAAGTGAGTAGGTAAGTAAGTGACTGGTAGGTAAGTAAGTGAGTGGTAGGTAAGTAAGTGTATCCCCCTTGAATGTTTTTTTTTTAATTCTGGCTATTCTGATACAACCATCGTATTCTCCTCGACTGATTACTGCATCGTATTCTCCTCGACTGAACCTGCTCAAATATGAGCATTGGTTTTTCCAACCAACTGAAATAATCAGGATAATTTTTACTTATCTCTCTTGCTGATAGTGCTCCCGCTGCTGCTGCTGCTTGACCATGACTGTGAAGCTTAAGACTATTTATGATGTATACGACATCACCGCCCCCCCCTCTCTCTCTCTCTCTCTCTCTCTCTCTCTCTCTCTCTCTCTCTCTCTATATATATATATATATATATATATATATATATATATATATATATAT
>JAGDQP010005548.1:914-12973 GCA_022664845.1 Lepisma saccharinum
ATGAAAGAGGAACTTGCTAAATTATTCTCGATGTGCCTGAGGAAGAGAGAAATACCCTCAAGTTGGAACAATGCCGTTATCATTTTGTTGTACAAGAAAGGGGACAAAGAACACGTCGAAAACTACAGACCAATTAGTTTACTGTCAGTCCTATACAAAATGTTCACCAAAGTTATTTTGAATCGTATTGAACGAGACTTAGATTTTAACCAGGGAAGGGAACAAGCCGGATTTCGTCGTGGATCACAATGGACCACATACAAACATTGAATGAAGTTATGGAAAGGACTAATGAATATGAACTTCCACTATGTTTGGGATTCATAGATTTTGAAAAAGCTTTCGATTCGGTCTCCTTGTCAGCAGTACTTAAATCACTTGAACATCAAGGCATCGAAAGTGCTTACATCAAGTTACTGCGAAGCATTTACTCGACTGTCACTTCTGTCATTAGACTGCACCAAGACAGTGAAATATTTAAAGTTGGAAAAGGGGCAAGGCAAGAAGATTCAATTTCTCCAAAACTGTTTTGTGCGGTCCTGGAGAGAGCGTTCCAGAATTTAAACTGGGATGAAGTTGGAATTAAAATTAATGGCGAATATCTTCATCATCTACGGTTCGCTGATGATATAGTCCTATTTGCTTCAAGTGCAGAAGAACTACAAACCAGAATGGAAGAACTGAGTAACGAGAGTTCGAAAATAGGCCTTAAAATAAACTTAAGTAAAACAAAAGTAATGTACAACCAATATGCTGCAAAGAAGGAAGTGAAGATTAACGGTGAGACAATAGGCATAGTTGATGAGTATGTTTACCTAGGCCAGCTTAAAACATCGAATGCAAAGTTGACTGATGAAATAAACAGAAGATGTAAAATGGCGTGGAGTTCTTTTGGAAGACTACACTTTATTTTCAAAAGCAAACTACCAATGTGTCTGAAGAGTAAAATTTATAATCAATGTGTCTTACCTGTAATGATGTACGGCTGCGAAACTTGGACATTGAATGCGCAAACGACTCAAAGATTGAGAGTCACACAAAGAGCAATGGAGAGGTGCATGCTAGGAATAACCAGGAGGGACAGCAAGAGAAATGAATGGATTCGCGCACAAATAAAGGTAGAGGATGTAATGAAGACTGCGAAGAAGATGAAGTGGAGATGGGCCGGTCACAAAGCTAGACGAACAGATGGAAGGTGGACGACAAATGTACTACAGTGGATTCCTAGAGAAAAGAAACGACCGAGACGACGTCCAAATGTAAGAAGGGTAGATGAAATCAAGCGTTTTTCAGGAGCTACATGGATGAGGATATCAGCAGACAGAGATATGTGAAAAAAAAGGGGAGGCCTTCATCCAGCAGTGGATAGAAAACGGCTGAATATGATGATGATATATTGTCTCCATCTTTTCTAAGGTGCCTCTTAGTATTGCAAAAATCTTTCCATTTTTAAAAATATAATAAGTAAATGGTGTACGAAAAGATCTATATTACAATTTAGACATTTTCGCATCTTGACGACTTTATGGGATCAGTTTAGCAGAGGTTGATATAAATGGGAAGTGTCAACAGAAGTAAAAGGCTATCCGTAGGAAGAAATCATGGGAATGAAAATTCGCAGAAGAAAATAAATGTCTGTATTTATTCCTTCCCGAATAAACCTCCAATACTTTTAGTTTGGCATTGATAACTGGCTACTTATATGACTTATAGTAATATTTTAAAACTACAATATAACATGATAAATAAAATTTATCAGAATGAAACTGATTGTCACGAGGCTTTTTCTAGTACACAGTAAAAAATAGTTGTGTTAATTCAACACAATGTGGTGTCCCAGCGTGACTACCACTTTTGTGTGTTAAATCATCACAACACACGGTGTTGATTTCGGTACTGGGAGAAAGAAAGGTTAGGGCTGTAGCTAGATTTGAATATGGGTTGCTCAGTTTGATGTCGAGCGTCTTACCGACTTCGCTAAATCGTCAGACGGAAAGAGCACTAGATTGAAACAATATAGAGGTTAAAAAAAATATTGCTGAATCCCAAACACAAACAAAGTTACTCTCATGGCTTATGCCATGATTTAGTCACTTTTTCATTGGTCAATTAGGGATCACAATCCCCATATAATGAGGATATGGTGTATTTCTATGAAAGCAAGCGCAGCATTTGACATATTGTTACAACAAGAAAGCAGTAATGCTGCTGTGTTTGGCTGTCGCCATCTTGCTTGCTTTCATAGAAATAGAATATTCTCAATGAATGGGAATTCTGGTTCTCAATTGAAAAATAGGAAGTGATTAAACCCTGGGATAAGTCGTGCAAGTAAGTTAGTTTGTTTCGGGGGTTCAGCAACATATATTTGATCCCATACATTGTTTAAATCTATAGTGTAGCCGCTTAATTCAAATGCTGTTCACTAAATGTCGTCCGCATCTAGTACCTTTTCTGTCTGACGATTTAGCCAAGTCGGTAAGATGCTCGACTTCTGTCAGAGCAACTCGTGTTCAAATCTCATTACAGCCGTATTTTTTTTTCACAGTACCGAAATCAGTACCGTGTGCTGTGTTGATTTAACACACAAAAGTGGTAGTCACGCTGGGACACCGCATTGTGTTGAATTAACACAGCTATTTTTTACAGTGTATGAAACAATATCAACAAAAGCATTAAATTAATATTATCGACACTCATAAAAATAAGGAGTATAGTCTCGATCGAGACGAGAGTCTCGAGAGGTAAGTCTCGGTCTCGTCTCGTGTCTCGAGGGATAAGTCTTGTTCTTGGTCTCGTCTAGAGTAAGTCTCGATGCATAAAGTCTCGGTCTTGTCTCGTTTTCTGAACCTTAGTCTCGGTACCATGCCTAGTTTAGATCCCACCGGTTTGAACTCAAATAATTCAGATCAACATCAGACATTTTAGACTATGGATTGTTCAAAACCGGAACCTGACCCAGAGTAAGAGGGCTAACTGAACGGGACTAAGAAAATTATCTTTCTAAAATAAAAAGAAAACATCACCCAGCCGAGAATCGAACCTGGATCACCTGTTTTGCTTTCCGATGACGTAGCAACAACGCTAAGCAGGCACTTACTAGCGGAGGCTTGTCAGTGTTCTTTATGCAGCGCTGCTTTATGAGGGTGAGTCTACATTATGCAAAGTTTCTGTGCGTGCACATGCTGGTGAGGACTGTCTCGGAACGACGAAATCGTCAATCGTCTCTTGCTCTGGACTTTGAAAAGAGAAAACGAGACAAAGAGAATATATTCGTATAATTACTAACTGCAGAAATTACTATATTTTTTTGGCACAATGCACTACAATAGGCTTAAACTCAAACGACAAATAAACATCCAAAAGAGCCGAAATAATTTATATGTGCTGTCCAATGACTTCTATCTAAAAGCGATACTGGACTGACTGTTGCCATTGAAAATTTCATGAATAAATGAAGCCAGGGAGCGGAGAATACACTTAATCTCATTTGTCCACTTCCAGTCTAAACCAATATGGACCAAAGTTTCGTATATAACTCAATCTTTTAAGCTTGATATCGCTTTGCGGCCCGTTTTATTATTTGTCTTAATTCTTGCAGAAAACATAAATATTATTTGCAATATTTTATATTATATGCAAAGTGTGGTATACTATGATATGAATATCTCAGGAATTAAGAATTAAATAAAAAACGGGCCACACAGCGATGAGCAGCGTATAAAACTTGAGTTAGAACTGAAAATTTGTTCCACGGAAGTGGACAAACACGTTTAAATATTTGCTCTAATATCTATCTTTGGCACTAACTGTAAGCAGCCATTCCAGTATCGGTACGTAGAGCTCGATGGTACTCTCTTAATCAATTGCTGCTAACATTGTTCATAGGTTGTCAGATACGCTAATTACGTTAATTTTTATATTCAACCAGATGCACTCACACAGCATGAAGTATTTTTATACACTTTCAAACATTTTTTCCTTACTTCCGAAACAGTTTCATTTCTGAAAAATTGTAGGAAAACATTTTTTTAAATATATTCTTTTATACTGGCAAGAATTTTAACGTCAGGAGGTTATTTTGTAAATATTTCCATCAATTATATATTTAAAGAACATATAGCTCACATTATATAGGCATGCTATTCCACTATTGTTTAATGCTTTTGCTGCAATAGGCTTGAAAAAAATACATGCACATATTTTTTCAACATGTATAATGACACTTTTCAAAACCTATGTTGAACAACATTAGTCCATTTTGAAGTTTATCAACACAGCATTTCGAGGTTTAACCCACAAAGCTAATGAAAATAATATTACTTCTCAGTATCTGGCAACGCTGTGAACACTGATAATAGAAACATTTCAAAATAGTTGTGACAACTTTTAAATAATTTTCGATCTTTTAGATGCTCTTATATGTTTAAATGTACTGTACTGCATTGTGCTACAAATATACTAGTTTGTATAGTAAGTATTGACGCATATGTATTCTCTTTGTTTCGTTTTCTGTTTTCAAAGTTCGGAGTAGCAAAGAAACTACCGATGATTTCGCCATTTTAATGGTAAGTCTACATTAGGCCCTGTTGATCAACATGTTTGTGCGCGCGAGGATTATCTAAAGACCGTGACAATTTATAAACGTACCCGGTATAAGTGGAGTGAAAATTGAAGATTGTCACGGTCTTTAGATCAACACAAACATGTTGATCAACAAGACCTAATGTAGACTTACCAGAAGACTCCTCACCAACATGTTCACGAATAGAAATTTGGCCTAATGTAGACTTATCATACACATGAATGAACGAAAACATGTGGCATCTAACTTCTAACTTCTAACTGAAACTTTCCTAATAGCACGTGACACATTCATAAGACTAAATAACAGATACAGCTGTCACAATGGGCTTGCACAGATGCTTTCAGACAGCCTGTATTCAGCTTTCATAAACTTCAATGTTCGCCACTGTGCAACAAATTTGACACTATATTTTGACACTCATAAATTTGACAAGTTCTCCTTTCGCGCGGCAATAGTCAATTTTTGTCAGTCTGTTACGTTTGTACTGCTACTCACTTCACTGGAACTACCAACACTCATAATGCACTACTACTCGTCAATCTCTGAACTCTAACATATGACCTACCTATCATTGGTTCACGTTTCGTGTCCAGTGTCATATTCTGGTCTCTGAAGCTCATAATATCGTTAAAAGAGTGTCCAAAACATAAGGTGCCTAATGTTTTGCCGGTGAACTTATTTTTTATAAAACCAGCGACCGTACTCAGTTGGCAAAGCATTGACTTCGCAATTAGAAGGCCCGGGGAACTATTCCAGCGCCTCATCCTAAAATAACTTTCGACGATTTTTTCCTCATTCACATCAGGCAAATGCTGCGATGGTATTCTCAAACAAGGCCTTAGCCATCTTCCTCGTAATATCCTCTTCCCTATCATATCTCAGACCGAGCCTAAAGAACATAAATAAGTTACAGTAAATTCAACTTATTTTCATACATAAGTTTAAATTTTAATTTTTTGCAAGTGGATTATTGGACACACAGATAGAGAGAAATAAATGCATATGTGTGGGTGTGCAAATAAAAATAGAAATTAGAGGTAGTTTTTTTTTACAACTCAAATATCATGATATACCAACGTAAGAACATCCTTCCCATTCTAAGTACAGATTCAATTGTAATGATTTAAAGAAAAAGACGTTGATTACGTAATTTTTGTAATAAGACTAACATTAGTAACAAGAACAGTGATTTGCGTTTTTTTGGATTATGTGCATTATGCAAAGAGAGATTGTGAGGATTGAAGGTCACTAAACAACGATTTCCGCACATGTGTAATCTCGTGTATTGACACGATTTTGAACTTCGCAAGTGACATGCAAAAAAGACATGTGATTAATAAGAATTGCCAAGATAAAGATATGTAAAATTTTAAGTGGTATCATATCCTAGTTGTATCTTATTTTTTGTTCACAATATCTTAGTAGATTTACGGTGCCTGTGAATTTTTTGGCTTTGGTGAGTAATAGTTTAGTAAATATCGATAAATAGGATATAAGTGGTACCTCATCGTAGCCGACCATACTGATAATTATTTTCCATAACTTACCGAAAGTAAAAGTCACATTAGTATCTTTAATTCGACATCCATATTCGCAGAGAAAGTAATTTAATGGATGCCAGGCTTAAAAATCAAGATATTTAAGATTGAATGATCGTTTGCGTGTAGATACAGCGTGGGTCAAATGTAGATATAAAGTATTGATTGGGTCATTTTTATTATCCCTTTAGCCCAAGATATCGTTTTATAGAGAAATAAACATCAATGTCCATAAATGTTTGCTTCATGAATGTAGTGCTTCCTCTTCCATATTTGCTGCTTGGGACACATTCATTTTCAATTAATCACAAAACGGAATCTACAGGTGTATGATCGGGTGAATATAGCGGCCACTAAATGTTCCACTTTACCCGATCTATCATTATAGGAAGGTGTTAAGGTAGCACCATTATGTTAATTTACTAAAGCCACAAAGTAAATATGTATATGTAGGCCTATTTACTTACTTTGTGGTAGAATGTATATTGATACACAGTTCAATGTGAGTGAAATATGAAAAAGATTATTGTATTTTTTTTAAAATTCTATTTATGCTCTTTAGCCATCTAAGACTCAGGCCGGATTGTTCTTATTATAAATTAATGTAAAGTTACGCAAATGGAAGCAATGAAGATATCAAATTGAGGGAGGGAGGGAAAATATTTGATGTCTGGGTTTATATATTTGATGTCTGGGCTAAATTTAAAGTATCCCGTGTTTGTATGCTCAGTGCCTAATTGTGCAGCTCCAGTTTCCTTAACTCAATTTAACTTGTTTATGTCAGCTACGAATGATGTTCCTATCCACTCCACAGTTTTCATACAAAACATTCAATGCTTGTGAATCTTCACCACCGTTTCCTTTTTCTTAGCTAAGAAGGTTATTGTTTGTACCACGAGTTGTTTACCATTTTAACATATCACTACAGCTCTCTGGAATGTTATACACTTAGGCATTATGCACACAAACACAGGTTATCTAAATTTATATCACGTGAAATTTCACTTATCTATATTATTGGCTCAGAATCAATGTGAGACATTAAATTTTCAGAAATGTTTTAGATACTAGCACTTTGTAGATCGCTTGGTTTTGCCATCTCAGAATGAAACGATGATATAGAGCTACTTTCAAGCCATTACACCCATGCCTTTTATCAACAACAAACTGAATAATAATAATAATAATAACACAGATAAAGTAATATTGCTGCTCAAATTAATAGTAACAACTGATACTGGTGAGATGTAATTGGTTTCAACGTTGATCTTGCTTGAGACAGCCAGAATGATGCAGAATCTCTAACAGAATTTAATCCTCTGTTAAATGAAACCTTGTATCTTCTTAAAAGCATCTGGCGCTTATCATAGAAATCTTCTTTATAAGCTATAATGTACTTTTTTGAATCCTACTACAATAGAAGACTGTAAACAAATATACTATATTAAGCTATTGTTATCTATTTTGAAATGCATATTAATATTATTTTTAGATTAACCAAGGAAGAAGAGATAAATTGATAACAACGCAATGGATAACAATGAGGGAGGAGTGACGTCGCCTCTTCCTTTTAATCCAAATGACATTTCTCACCTCCCCATTACAGATTTTATTTTCCAAGAAATTGATAAACATGTTGCACATACAGGAGCACAAAATTGGGTTGTAAGTATACACTTGTTTGCTATTTTTTCTTTCTTTTTTTTTACTTTCTTAAGATAGTGTCGTTTCTGGCAGCGCTCCCGAAAGTAATAGTACGAAGAAAGAGAAGATAATACGGATTTGATTATTTCGTAGTTCAAGTCAGCAAGGGCAAAAATTGTTTATGTTTGAAGGTCAATTCTATAAATGATGACGTTTATAATCGAGAAAGAATACTTTGGATAAGACATTCTCTCGCAAATATTATTAATGATGAATATTTAGGAGGGAAAAGATATAATTAAATTTTGACTCCCACTTCAATAAAGTGATATGCAAGTTACAGAGATAAAGATCTTTGTATTCACTGAAGAACACAATAATTATATTTTGGACATTAAAAATAATAAATATTATCACCAGTTGGCACAAAATATTTAGAATTGGTTTACGTAGAAAACCTAAGTTGAGGAAAGGACACCACAGCATTTGGTTTACTATTATAAATTTCGTAGGTTATGATTACTTTTGGCCCAATTATTACGGACTAAAATGTTATATATCAATCAAAAGCTTCCAATGAGAGCAATCAATACATGTAATTAGTTTATTTTTACCTCTCTAAGGTTTGGAGAAAACTATAATTACTACCACTGTTTGAGTCCTGTGATTAAGTTACAGAGTCATAAAGCATACGCACACATACGAAAGTTTACATTTCAGAAGAGAGTTTTAAGAACTACGTAGACACTTATTAGCTCCTTTTACAGCGGAGGCACATCAAATAAAAGACTGAAGAAGAATTACGTTAATCTTTCTGAACGTGTTCGTGATACCATATTTTGCAATCAACGCATTGGAGCAATTCTTCTGAGAGCCTATTTATCATGGGAAGAGTCCAACTGTAGTTGATGAATGCAGCAGAAATAATTCGATGGAGAGTAACCGTTTATAATAATAAGATAAAAGCTGGGCAAAGTTTAAGGCGGACTTTAATTTGTACAGCCAGATTAACAGAAAATGAACGATGGAATTTTCTTAAATTTTGAAACATTGCATAAGATGATTAACGTATCAATCCGCTGAACCGTAGGGTTCCTCGATGCAGTATTAGGGGTTCCGCGAAAATCAGTATCAAAAACATACGAATTATTGTTTGGTTCACCATTGTACAATACTACTATATATTTTTCTCTAGACAAAATAAAAAAAAAATATGCACCAGGCAGCCGGTCTTCCCAAAGTTTTGTTAAATATTTCTGGGATTCTCACATGACGAAATAGGTTAGGAAACATTGTCCTAATAATTGGATGGGAAATTCCATAGTCAAATATGGATGTCCAATTCTTTATGAACGGTGTATTTGAAGCTATATACTAAATTCGGAGATTGCTTTCTTCCTGTCAATGAAAAGACGGTGCAATATGTTTAAAATAATTTCCGTCAACTTCAAAGAGGAAAGACGACATACAGACAGGAGTTTGGAGAAGAGCAGGGGTTGGCTAATGATTGACATCTTAAAGTCGTGCTAGTCCAGCTATGTTGGGGATTATCGAAACAATTGTTGCTTATTGTTGCCAATTGTAATGAATAGAAAGCATCGTGGACTGGCTCCATTTTCTGGACGTTGTTCACCCTCATTTTAATACGTGCTGTTCTTATAGTTTTATCTGGATACCAGATAATCGCCTTAGTCGTGCTCAAACTTCGACTGAGCTCGGTTTATTGTCTAAACTCACAGTTGTTCGTTTCGGAAATTTTAACTTTTAGTGCTGTATAGACGTAATTAATATTACAGAAAATTTAGTATTTAGAAACTAGTTCTTATGCATACCTGTAAGTGAATTCATATAAATAATTAGTGTTCTGCCCAAAGCGGCAGGTCCTTAAATGCAGCCTAAGCCCTCTCCATCCCTACTTTTCTCCCTCCCTTTTTTATCTCAGCATACATTTTATCTTCTCCAATATTATCAAGGAGCTGGATTCGTCCTCTTCCTCTCTTCTCCTCAACCAGACATTCATTTCTTACCCTGTTCAAATTTTCAGATTTGTTTCAAGAAAGAAAATTCAACCCCTGTTTCAATTTAAAATTTTGAACTCTTCATCCTACGCAGCACTATTCCCGGGACGCCCCCGTTTCCAAAGATTTCGTTGTTTGATCTCGCGTATCCAATTTTGTGATTCATTTTAGATTCCAGCCTTTATTTACTATTCCATAATCCAGAAAATATTCTACACCGTATTATATTTGGCCTGCTAATTACACTTGTAGCTATCAAACGGAAAAATACTTAGAAAGAGCACGGGAACATTTAATCAACTGCGAGAGAAGTCTCAAGAAATATGACAACGCTGTCCACCATAAGCGCTGTACTGCATTTAAATCAGTCAATTTCCTATAGATAATTCCCATAGGTCTACACGATGCGGAAATATTGGTATTCCCGGTTCTTTTAATAGGCGCTTATCATCAGAATAACTGTGACGTCATACACCCAATTTCTTAAATAATTATATTTCAGTATCTCGTGTTCTACTGGTAGCATCGAGGAGGAATGAACGATGTTTGGAAAACATTAGCACATCTAACTTGACATTTTAATCAGGAAAACGATAGCAAGTGACGTCGGACAATTTCCTATGTCAATTTTTAAAACGATGCATAATATATGTAATCTTATATAATAACAGAATAAAGGATGACTTGCTCAAAATTGCATTCTAAAGTATCTAATAAGACAGTGTGTAATCATTGTTAAAAGTCATTAAGTTTTCATTAAAGTACATGTGGTGGTTTCAAAGGGCTGCGTCGAATTCAGAGGCCAGAAATGTTGAAATAAGAAATACTTGATGGTGGAAACCCACAATATCATAATCGTTAAAAATCACTTGACTACATTTTCGTAAATTATCTCCTGTGGGGATTTCAAGAGTTCAATTCCGAGCTCAAATTTGTTCAATTTTGAAATCTAAGATGGCGAAAACTCAAAATGTCATACTTGTTAAACATCATCAAATTCTTATCAAATGACATATGCGGGGCTTTCATGGGGCACTGAGTTTAATTCAAAGGCTAACATGGTTAAATATTCAAATCCAAGACGGTTGAAACCGGAAATGTCATAATTGTTCAAATTCATCTCATTTTCCTGAAATTTCAGATGTGGCTGTTTCAGGGTTTAGTTCCGAAGCAAAAATAGTTGAATTTTAAAATCTAAGATGGCGGAAACTCGAAATGTTATAATGAAGAAGAACTGTAGCTCTTTGAGTGACGCTCACAAACGAGCTGCACTCAAATATATACAGCTCGTTTCGGCTCTAACTAACTAACTAACTCTATGGCTTATGGAACTCGCAAGTTCATCGCCGCAGTAACAAACGTTCGCCATTGGATTCTATCCTGGGCAGTATCAAGCCAGTTTTCATCACGAACACCTACTTCTCGAAGATCTCTTCTAATATTGTCCTCCCAACGACGTCTCGGTCTTCCCAATGGCCTCTTTCCATCGGGCCTTCCAACCAGGATTGAATATAATCTTCGTTTTTCCCCCATCCGAGCTACATGCCCTGCCCACCTTAGTCGTCTTTTTACAACATCTGGTGAATCATACAGTCCGTGGAGTTCTTCATTATGCAGTCTCCTCCACTCTCCAGTCATCTCGTCCCGTTTTGGCCCATATATCTTTCTCAAAACCTTATTTTCAAATACACGCAATTTATGTTCATCTGTTAGGGTCGTACTCCAACTTTCGCAACCGTAAAGAATTACCGGCAGAATAACCGTTCTGTATATTTTTAATTTCAATTTCCTTGATATTAATCGCGATGTTAGAAGTTTTTGGACTGAGTAGAAACATGCGTTCCCCGATACTAAGCGACTTTTTATTTCTTCCGTGACCTCATTTTTGCTTGTTACGTATGCTCCCAAGTATTTAAATTTGTTTACTTTCTCTATGACCTCATCCCTAATTCTTATGTTTTTAATTCCTTCATTCCCTGTGCTTCGGCTTGTTACCATGTATTTTGTTTTATCTATGTTTACCTGTAGACCTATCTCATCGCACGCTTCTACTAAGACATCGGTGTTGCTTTGTAGTGCATCTATATCGTCCCCTATTAAATCTACATCATCCGCGTATACAAACAGTTGATTCAAACCATTCAATGATAGTCCCTTTTTGTCCCCTTTAATTTTTAAAATCGCATATTCTAACGCGATGTTAAACAGTAGTGGTGACAAGGCATCGCCTTGTTTCAATCCGTTGCGAATCTTGAAACTATCTGACATATTATT
>JAGDQP010005548.1:13373-77569 GCA_022664845.1 Lepisma saccharinum
AAAAATCTGGTCCAACGTGGATCTATTTCTTCTAAATCCACATTGGTGATCTCCAATTATTTCATCTACGTATACATTTAGGCGTGTTAACAGAATATTACTTAATACCTTGTAACAAGTTGGAAGTAACGAGATTCCGCGGTAATTATTGCATTCCGACTTATCGCCTTTTTTGTAAATCGGAACAATTATCGATGTTTTCCATTCCTTTGGGAGCTCCTCCTTTCTCCATATAGCACTTATCAATTTATGTAGTTCCTTGATTAGTGCCGTTCCTCCTGTTTTAATTAATTCGGCTGGAATATTGTCTATTCCTGGTGATTTGAAATTTTTCAATTTCTTAACCGACATTTCGATCTCGATCTCGCTAGGTTCGGGAATCCACGGTTCTGCGGTATGGATTTCAAATTCCTCTGTTTGTTCCCCGCTGTGTACATTAAGAAGTTTGTCGAAATAACTTTTCCACACATCGACAATTTTAGTCGGATCCGCCTGAAGATCTCCACGTTCATTTCTAATCATTCCTAACCTCGGCTGGTAACCTTTTCTTAACGAGTTTACCCCTTTGTATAGATCTCGTATGTTATTTGTCTTCCCGTTTTCCTCAATCTCCTGCATCATCTGTGCCAGATATTCTCGCTTTTTGTTTCTGAACCCTAGTGTGGCGTTTCGTTTCGCGTTACTGTAGTGGTTGGTATTTGCTTCGCTTTTATTACTTAGCCATCGTTGCCTTGCTTGTTTTCGTTCCTCATGAAGTTTAATGAATTCTTCATCAAACCAAGGTTTGTTTTTCTGTTGTTTCTTCTCACCTACGCGTTCCTTCGCTGCGCTCTTAATTGTTTCACGAATTGCCTCCCACATCTTACTTACATCAATTTCATTATTAATATCATCATTATTATTACTCGAGTCGGCTAGGATTTCGAACCTATTTGAGAGTTCGAGTTGGTAATCTGCTCTTATGCTCGGATTATTTAATAGTTTCACTTCGAATTTCGGTTGTGGCTCTAGAGAACTATAAGCCAGATTTTGATGCTTGAGCTTGTATTTAAAAGCTCTTTGCCATACTAAGAAAATGGGTCGGTAGGACCACCCTGGGACCCCCTAGGGCGGTGCAATAAAAATGTCAAAATTTCACATTTTTTATGATAACACTTACCGCAGACCACACAGGCGGGCAAAACTTGTGGCTTCAGAATGGATATCACTTCTTTTGCGAGTAGAATTCTTACGTCACTTCTCATTACCCCGAAGTGTTTTTTATACTGATTGTTAAAATTGAACAGTTTCTTGAAATTTCATATGTGGCCATTTCGAGGGGCGCTGAGTTTAATTCCCAAGCTACAATAGTTGAATTTTAAATTTAAGATAGCGGCAGTCCAGAATGTCGTAATTGTTAGAAATCATAATATTTTCGTGAAATAAGGGACGCCGAGGCTAAAATTGAAATATTAAAATCTAAGATAGTGGCAGCCCGAAATGTCATAATTGTTAAAAATCATCGAATTTTCATGCAGTTTCATATGTGGAGTTTCAAGGGGAGTTAAGTTTATTTCTAGAGCTGAAATAGTTGGATTTTTAGTGCTTAGATGGCTGTTGGGCGAAATGTCAATTGATAAAAATTATCCAATTTGCGTGAAATTTTATATGTAGAAGTTCGAAGGGGCGCTAAGTTCAATTTCGAATCCAAAATGGTTAAATTTGAAATCCAAGATAGCGGCAGCCAAATATATCATAGTTATTAAAAAGTATCAGATTTTTGTTAAATTTCATGTGGTGGTTTCAAAGAACGCTGAGTTCAATTCCGAGGCCAAAATTATCAGTGTCGTAATGGTTGAAAATCATCAGAATTTCATAAATTTCCTATGGCAGAGTTCCAAAAAGCGCTGACTTCAATTCCAAGGTTAGAAATTATCACTGCTGCCATCGACGATTTCAAAATTCAAGTTTTAATCTCAGCATTAAATTAATCACTCCTTGAGACTGTCACATATGGAAGAAGTGCTGCGCAGTACTGTTTTCTGCTGCCTCTCGGTGATTTTAATAAAATTTTGCACCTAATATCTAGACCATATGAGAGTTCTATTAATCCAAATCTTATGTCCATACCACTTCCGGTTATTATGAAAAGTGCGTCCAAAAATGACCACTTCCGGATTATAATTTTTATAGTGTTGTTCAAAATAAATTCTAATATCTCCAGAATGGCTTAAGCTATCAAATACAAATTTCGTTTGGAAAGTACTAATATAATGAAAATGTTGCAGTGTAAACCGAAAGACTATATATTTAACCGTTGTAGAAATAATAATTAATTTTCTTATGTAAACGTTCAATTTTACTTATACAAATGCACCTTTGTGTTGTTTAACCATCAACCTGCACTAGTTACAAAATGATACTTGGCTCACAGAATCTCCATGTTGCCTAAAATAACATATTCAAAAACCACTCTGTAACTGATCGGGACTGATGGTTATAAGAAACATTTAATGCTCTAAAGTTGAGTACCTGTCGTGGAAGTATATGTTTGAAATTCAGCTAAATAAACCATCATATGTCTGAAAGTTCTTAAGCTATCCAAACCATATTTTGTGTTTTTCTGTCTATACCACCGTTCACTATTGACGGTTTCTTGTAAACCATTAGTTTTCTCCTCAAGTAAGTGCATTTTTCTTGCTATATATTCATCTGTAGACGTATCTCTCACAAGCGCAGGCCAGTAGACGTTGCAAATGGAACACGATATGGACGTAATCTATATTATCTATTTGTGTGTTGTGTATTACATGATCCAGAGCCTTCCACTGCTTAACTCTGCTGTTCGCATATTCCACCACCCACCGTATTCTTGATACTATCGTTGATTTATTTGCCTACAAGGTCATGATATTTTTGTTCTTTCCCCAGGAACTTGGGCATTTCATATTGGAAACCTAACTCTGATAGAAGATGGAGTGAATCCCGGAAGCCTCTGTCGACGACGAAAATGTTTTAATCTTGAAGACATGTTCGAATTTTTCCTATGTTGTTTTTAAGCATATGGTCTGATATTTTAGCGTCCGTGCTTCTAGAGTCAGCGAGATAAGCAGTAAATATTTTCTAGTTATCAACTAGAAATGCTTATTGTGATATGTTCATAAGATCCGTACTAGTCACACAAAATGTGGATTGGATAACATAACAAGTTTCAGAGATATGATATTTTTTTAGTTGAATTTCAAACGTATACTTCCACGTCAGGTACTCAACTTTAGAGTATAAAATGTTTCTTCTAACCATCAGCTCCCAGCAGTTACAAAATGGTTTTTGAATATGTTCTTTTACATGACATGGAGATTCTTTGAGCTAAGTATCGTTTTGTAACTAGTGGGGGCTGATGGATAAACAACACAAAGTTTTCTGGGAAAGGTGCATTTTTTAAGTAAAATTGAACGTTTACATAAAAAAATATATTTTTTATCTCCAAAAAGGTAGGTTAAAGATATAGCTTTTCGGTTTACACTTTAACATTTTCATTATATTAGTACTTTCCAAATGAAATTTGGATTTAATAGCTTAAGCCATTCTGAAGATATTAGAATTTATTTTGAACAACACTATAAAAATTAGGATCCGAAAGTGGTCATTTTTGGACGCACTTTCTATGATAACCGGAAGTGGTATGGACATAGGATTTGGATTATTAGAACTCTCAGATGGTCTAGTTATTACGTGCAAAATTTCGTTAAAATCGCTTGAGAGGCAGAATACGGCCCTTATGCGCAGTATTCCTTTTACAGAAACTTGATGATTTTTAATAATTAACATTTTGGGTTACCGGCATATGAAACTCTATACACCTAGTGGGAGCCATCTTGGAAAATAATTACTTGTACCTGTATTTTCATTTTTTAAAAAAGGTACACGGATTAGCAAACATAAACCTCAGTAACTGAGCTGAAGAAAGTGGAGTATCTGTTTCGTTAAAACCTGAAACGGCCATTGATTAAAAATTATTCGTGTTTAAGGTTTATTTTTTTTTAATTCTTAAGCTAAAATTTACGAACATGAACTATATATACCGCCATTTTGTTGTGCGTAATCTTAATTTATTTTACTTGTACAAAATGGATTGTTTTTTAATGTACTATGCATATTGAAATGTATACATGAAACATTAATTAATTTGCGTAGTTATTCAGTGCTTCTTCTATTAAATTACAATAGAATTACTTCAGTACAAATTGAAGTAGAGTTACTGTAAATAAATTACAAATAAAATGAGAACGTTTTGAACTTTTATTAGTTAAAATTAATCTAAAGTACCTAAAATAAATGGTGTTTATACTCGATTGTGTAAATAACTGCAAACGTCGCAAGATATGCTGTTCGTTTGAGTGTTAAAAGGTGTAATATGCTATGTGGTATGGCTTTTTATATTGACTTAAAATATTGACTGGGTCGTGTGATATAGAGTTAATCTGTTCTTGCTACAAGGCTGTGTGCGTACTAGCAAGTTTTATTTAAGTGTTTCACTAACCTAGGCTTTCCAATAAATTTGTTTTTAAACATTTTTTTATTATAAATCTGTAATTTACTTTATGATAAATAGCTTTTTTTGTAACGTTATAAACTTGTATATATTACACCATTATATCCAATATACAAATTTGCACACTCTTATACAAAAACCGTGACAAGTACATTCATTTTTATTTTTAACACAAATTACAAATTATATTTTAAATTATTAAATTTTAAATAGTTTAACCATTTTTATTGGTAAAACTATAACAATATGTAGTGAATAAGATGATTGTTGTTCTATACGAAGACATTTCTATTACGCGAAGGTTCCTGTACAATATGAACCACTGGTGGCTTTCAACTTCCTTGTCTCTCAATTAGCTTAAGATCAATGTGCAACATTAGCCAATGGTGGTGTGTCATTTCCTTTCTTTTCTTTGACTTTTCTGTAAGGCTATATATTTATTTTTTGACCGAAAGTAGATGCTTTGTAAACTGTATTCTTGCGACTTAAAATAGATTGCGCTCAGAATCTATTGTGTACATAAGTTGTGATACAAGCGGTTATTTTTTTTTTTTTTTTTTTTACCGATGGCAAGTGTATCATCTGATGCTCCATCTTCAACGTGAAGTTTTAGGGATTTTTCTATTTCCTGACTTTTTTATTTATCTTTCACGTATTCAGTAAAAGGAGATACATGAGTTGGTTAATTTGAAATTTTATATAATAAAAATTATAATATTCATTTGGCATTATTATTTTTTTATATTTGGTAGTAACAATAATTGCTGAATAAAATGTATGGAATATACTACATTATGTAAGCTAATAATTTATTGTAATATTTCGGTTCAATTTTAGAAGACAGTCTGATTATCTGAGCCCTAGTGCAGATTATAGTCTATGTCATGTACTGCTTTCAATATGCACAGCACATTATAAACAATAACCAATTTTGTACAATTAAAATAAATCAAAATACTGTACACCAAAATGGCAGTATGGTTCATATTCGTAAAGTTTAACTTAAGAATTGAGAAAAATTAAACCTTAAAAACGAATCACTTTTAATCAGTGGTCATTTTACGTTTTAACAAACCATAAATTCCACTTTCTTCTCCTCAGTTTCTGAGGATTTTGTTTGCTAATAAAACTTTACTTCGGGATATTTCTAATGTACTTAACAGGATTTCTTCCAAATCTTGACTAAACAACGTCTGTTTCTCACTACCTCAATTGAAATGTATTAAATGAAATATTTACATTTAGGTTTCTTCCGTATTACAAGTTTCCAACGTAGAAAAAGATGCTGTTTTGTATTGTGGTTAATAAAAAAACTTAATCTATTTTTGATTTTGATTTTAGACAGATGTTGTGCACGACACTTCGTTGAAATTCTCGGAAGTAGTCCCATTGACTAAAAAAGTGGCAAGTGCGTTGTCCAGAAGGGGTTTTCGAAAAGGATCAGTCTTATATTTTATCACTCGTGAGATGGCGCGCTTAAACCTTTTCATTCTTGGAGCGTGGAAATGCAATGGGATTGTTAGAGGTGGATCTCCAGATGAAATACCAGGTAGTGTACATTAGTATGTTGAGTGTGATAACGTAAATGAATGTGTAATAAACGTTTAGAATTATTGGTATATCCACAATAAATGTTCTATGTTAAGTTTTAAGTTAACAGTTACTAAGATAAAGGACAAGCACAAGGGAAATAATGTGATCCAAATCAATTAGATCCTATTAGAATGAAACAAAGATACCAATTAAATTTCGTTCCTTATTTTCTTTGGTTGATGGGTCATTCCATGTGAAATCAACACACTTTTTAACAAAATTCTACCTCATCTTCTCAGAATTCTATGATTTTTGGTTCATTGCTAGTAATTGTTGAGAAGATTATTATTATTATTAATTATTGGATCCGACTACCTCGATCTTGGAACCGAAACCTAAATTGATATCCTTGTAATTTAAACTGATACTTGGAACCGGGTACCAGGTTCCAGGATACGGGTACCCAGTTCCAAGAACCAGATCCGAGTCCTCAGTTTATACTTTCAAGATACGAATCCGGGTAACGATTCCAATATTTTATGCCCGAATAGGATCCGTGTGTTCATCCATATTATATACCAGTTTATAAAGAAATAATCTTAGCGTGGATCTAGGGTTTTCACTCAGTCACACCAGACAAGTTGATACCTTGAACTTCAGCTCAGACCAATTTCTTACTGCGTCCTTTCCCAGCCTGAGCCATAGACGCCTGACGCTAAAGACCATAAATTATTCAAATTCTTAATGCATTTTCCTTCCTAGGCATATAACGAAAATATTATGTCTCGTGATCACATTACCGTCCCAAATTACAATTTTGATGCTAGCTGTAGGGAGGTATGACCAACATATAGGATTTAAAAAAAAAAATGTAGATATCCGATTTTGAGAAAATCAAATTTTATTGTACAAAATTTGTACAACCCTGTCAAGTCATATCAAATAAAAGTTTGTTACAAGAGCTTTAAAATGAGCTCTCTCCGAGTCCTCTACCATTGCAGAGTAATAATAAATTTTGTAAAGGAAAATGTGACTTGAACTTTCATAGAACGAAAACCAGTCAAAAAATCTGAAAAAAAAAAAGTAATAATAATCTTCTCAACAGTTACTAGCAGTAAACCAAAAATCATAGAAACCTGAGAGTGTGAGGTAGACAAGTTGTGTTAAATTGACATGGAATAACCCTGATATTACCTTAACTCGTTATTTTACCGGATAGGTTTTACGTAACGATCACCATTGCATCCAACTTTCTCTGATTTAGTTAGTCTACCAATTACATTAGGTTTCAATTTGCTTCTCACAAATAAAGTACCCCACCACGAGCGCTGAAATTTCATTTAAATTGTCAGAAGTGCACACCAATTTCCTAAGCCTTAATCATGCAGCCGTTTTATTCGTAAATGCGCAGCTTAGAAGCTAGGAGCGTGCAAAGGTAGAACGGCATCGTCACAAATTTCGTCATATCTTCAAAAATTACAACGCAAGAGGTGTTGATTTAGCGAATCACAAAGATGAGAAAAAAAAATCAGCAAAGCTTATGATTGAAAAATATCGCTTAAGGAAGAGTTCAGTACATGTCCTATGAACGAGTAGTAATTCATTGATAATGAGATTCATGCGTAGGGAACACGTCTACGCGGAACCCCCTCAACCATAAATTTTGCTCAAATAGATGTATCAGGTATAATATTGACTGTGATTTGCTAAACCGGTATGATTCGTGTGACTCTATTCATATATTCCATTATTTGTTGATGAAGCCAATAAATTTGTACACCTCTTGCGAAGAAAGTAAACAAAGTTTTGTCAAGGAATTGTCATGTTTTGTGGTCTCCTAAATGGTGGTATAGTTTTGATTCGCCACTTTTCTAACACCCAGTATTTCTTATGTACGCGTTGGGGGTAGACAGAGAGATATATTTCATTAACATACACAATACGAATATCATCCCTATACTTAATTTATTATTTGTAGGGAGATGAAGACTGAAATATCTGAGTCATTTTAATTAGAATTCATAGGAAACTTTTTTCTTGTGAATTACATAGGGTATGGAATGTCTCTCCTGTTAGTAATGTTATTTGTCTTTCGAGTGTGCGTAATAACATATGATCGTAATGTTCTACGATATCCATTCTTACGCATAGTCAGTATATTTCTTTGCTTCTATTTTAAGTACATAATTCCACCAAAATTATTTCCTGTATTTTTGGTGTAGCATGTTATATATTGGACTCTGATCACTTGTTTTGGTTATCAATAATAAAATACTGTTTCTAGTTGATTCAGTCACCTCTAATTTTCATTACGAAATACTCATATTGCTCCTGAAAGATAGGGAATCTCTGTAGACGAAACTCATATTAATTATAAGTTATTTTACTGTAGTATTTAGTACGTAAAACGAACCTCTGCGCTCTAAGGTGCTAAATTGAGTACCAGAGTTTTCTTGGTATTCCTGGGCACCTTGGAAAGTAAAGGTGGTCGAGCGTGAAACTGACCACCTCACCTCAGCTCGTGTCGTAGGTAGATAATATGTGGAGTGCTATCTCCACATCCTTGACCCATGCGTCGTTCATCTCGCGTGAGCATCGAACAGGTATAGTTTTTTAATCTCCCATTCACTCCCATGTGTTTAATATTCTAAACCAAAACCGCGGTAACTTGTGGATTATTTGATTTGGGATTGAAATTCTGCTAGCAGTTAACTGTCCTTGTGAAATACTCGTTACAAATGCTACTCATTGTTAATAGGCTTCCCCCTTCTTTACTTGTACTCTTCAGTTTTCAACACCTACTAATTGTAGGACTAACACTTAAACTAACACTAACACTAGTATTACTGTTAAAATACTTATGCTAATTTGTTAGATATATCGTTTAATACTTATGAATTTTACTTCATTAACGAGAATATGGTAAACAAAGTATTTTACAAGTTTATGCACAAGTAAATAGATGTAAGCAAATATCTTAAGTAGTTGAGTCTCATGTGACTCAGCATTTACCTTTCAGAGGCTCAAGGAGAATTAATTAAAGACAGTGAAGCTTCGTTTGTACTTTGCGATTCGGAGACTGTATCAACAGTGAATAAAGCAATACAATTCAGTGGTCTTCATCCTCAACTACTCTCCATTGATGAAGTGGAAGGAGCTATTTCGTTATCTAAACTGCTGGAAGATGACGGATCAGGTACGTAAATGTGTTTGCAATAGTCTATATGTTATTGTTTGATTACACATAAGAGTTTACTGTGAATTTAGAGTATTGGGTTTTAGAAATGTACAAATTAATAACCCATCAGACTCACACTTTCGAAATACACAATAATAATAACACCTTCTCTCAAAATAACTCGTCCATGAGAGCATCTCTCCTTCTTCTTTCTTACCTCTTACTTATTTACTTACTCTATGGCTTACTCGCAAGCTCATCCTGTAGTAACAAACGTTCGCCATATGATTCTATCCTGGCCACTTTTCATCATGAACACTTACTTCTCAAAGATCCCTTCTTATATTGCCCTCCCAACAACGTCTCGGTCTTCCTAACGGTCTCTTTCCCTCCGGCTTACCAACCACGATGGAATATAATCTTATTTTCTTCTCGTCCGAGCTACATGACCTGCTCACCTTAGCCGTCGCGATTTCATTGTTCTCACTACATCAAGTGAGTCTTCTTCATTCAGTTATGCATTTTCCTTCATTCTCTAGTGAACTCTTCCCGTTTCGGTCCGTATAGATTCCTCGAAAACTTATTTTCAACACACATAATTTATGTTTGTCTGCTAGGGTCGTACTCTAACTTTCACAACCGTAAAATATTACTGACAGAATAACCGTTCCTTATATTTTCAATTTCAACTTCCTTGATATTGATCGTGAGGTTAGAAGTTTCTGCATTAAATAGAAACATGCGTTTACCGATCCTAAGCCACTTTTTACATCTTCCATAATCACGTTTTTGCTTGTCACATATGCTCCCAAGTTTTAAATTTGTATACTTTCTCTATAATCTCATCCCCAATTATTATATTTCCATTTTCTTCCTTTACTGTGTTTCGAATTGTTATCATATATCTGGTGTAGTAAAAAGTAATCCATTATTTTTGCATGACATTGAAGGCTTGACTTACCATAGTTAGAATGATCAGATTTAGGTCACATATGCGCCGTTTTGTTCGATAACGTGTTGCCATTTGGAAGGTAATATCATGATGCCTATCTCATAGAAGCCCTTGTCCCTATTGGCATAAAATTGAGACAGTCGATGTTAACAAGCCTTTCTTGACGCGAATTTTTCACCAGCAAACGTGTTCGCCATGGACAGGAACACATGGTAATCAGTCGGTGCCAGGTCCGGACTATAAGGTGGACGCATAAGAACCTCCCTACCAAGCTCCCGGAGCTTCTGGCTAGTCACTATCGATGTGTGTGGCCTGGCGTTGTCCTGGTGGAACACAATGCCTCTCCTATTGGCCAAAGCTGGCCGCTTCTGGGCGATTGCTGCCTTCAGACGGTCCAATTGTTGACAGTATATTTCCGAGTTAAGGGTTTGGCCGTAGGGGAGCAGCTCATAGTAGATAATTCCCTGCGAATCCCACCAAACACACAGCAAAACCTTCCTGGCCGTCAGTCCTGACTTGGGCACCGTTTGTGCCGGCGCACCGCGCTTCGACCACGACCGTTTTCGCGTGACGTTGTCGTAAGTGATCCACTTTTCATCACCAGTCACCAACCGCTTCAGAAATGGGTCGCACTTGTTGCGATTCAGCAGCGATTCGCAGATGGAAATTCGGTCCATGATTGTTTTTTGCGTTAACTAGTGTGGCACCCATACATCAAGCTTCTTTTTGTATCCAGACTTATGCAAATGGTTCCACACGGTTTTTTGTGCAATGTTTAGCTCTTGGGCAATCGAAACAGTGCTTACATGACGGTCGGACGCGACAATGTCCATGATTTTATCGACATTTTTGACACGTGTCCTTCCAGTGCGTGGTACATTTTTGACGTCAAAATTACCGGAACGGAATCGACGAAGCCAAAATTGCGCGTGATTGACTGTTACAGTATCAGGACCATAAACACTATTCACATTTGCAGCCGCCTGGCTTGCGTTTTCGCCTTTATCGAAGAAAAACTGTAAAATATAGCGTGTTTTCTCTTTGCTAGTGTCCAATGTGACGCGCGCTCACACAACACTGAGTCAACTCATCACAACTATCTGAACAGTGTTTGTAGTACGCAATCTCATCGTTTGAACGCCATCTCGTTGAACCCGATCGGACTTATACAACGCGAGCTACAGATCACTGAAGCCATCTATTGGCAAAATAATGGATTACTTTTTACTACACCAGATATTTCGTTTTCTCTACCCAGCAAGCCATAAGACATCTGCATTTCGTTGGGGAAAGTGAGCTGCTGGGCGGGCATAGTTCCCCCATACACCGGCAAGTCGGGGAACCGACGGCGGCTCGGAAAATGGCCCGACGAGGAAACGCCACTTATGGGTCGCGCCGACCTTCCGTCAACTATTTACTAACTACTAGTTGATCGGGCCGCCGGCGGGGTCGGCTGGGTACGTTCACCTGTGGACCTATCAGATAACAAGTTTCTACTAAGGCCTCGGTGTAACTTTGTAGTGCATCCATATCGTTCTCTATTAAAACTACATTATCCGCGTACACCAACAATTGATTCACTGCATTCAATATTTGTCCTATTTTGTCCAATTTTTCACTTCCAAATATTAGTAGTTTATTACAAACTACACCGAATAACTTGTCTATATGTCCTTAGTTAATTCCTTATGTATGTCAAACTGAAGATATGAAAGCTTGACCCGGCGACTCGTCTCGGCTCTGCTTGGAGACACTACCCTTGCATCTTAACCCGCACGACTATGTGGGTTGGCTATTTTCTTTATCGATAGAATGGACTTATGACTCATAGGGAATCAATTTTAGCGACTTGTAGAAATCTACATGGTTAAGAAAAGAGCTTGTTTAGTAACTGACCAACATACGTAATACGAAATCTTAGTTTAAATTCAAAGAAAATATACCATTGAATATATATGTAACATTTTGTCTGGATGGATTGCATGTGTATGTGTGACCTTTTTTCATTTTTGTATGACCTTTTTTCAAATAAAATGAATATTTTCACAGTTTTAGGAACAAATTCACTTTAGGATAGGCATTGTCACATTAATATAAGATCATTAATTTTCTTGTATTTTAACTTAAACCAACCTGAACGAACTTATCAACCCCAAAATTTTCCATTAGAAAATGAAGAAGTTAAAAACTTAAATTAAAGTTCTAAAACGCTTCGTGCGATATGACAAGTTGAACACAATCGAACCTACAACCACAAGGCCTGTGAAGCGAACTAAAGAAGCTCAAGTATAATTGGTAAAATACGAATATTCCTCCTTAAGTAAAACACGGAGTCTAGACAAGGTGGACTAGGAGGAGGCAATACATCGAATTGAAGGGTCCAATTAGAAAAATCGCTAACTTAAGTCTATTTTCAAAAATAGTCTGTTTTCTCCATAATTACACGTCTTATTCTCCTTATACTACACGAATACAATCGAAATAATATATCTCTACCAAATAGACCTTTAGGACTTTGAAAAATATGATGACGCTAAGCTTTACGCAGAAAAAGCAGAATAAGACGTACAATCACGCATAAATTTGAATATTCCTGAAAATAGACTTACAGAATTTTCCAATTGGACCCTTCAATTGCATTCTATGTATCTAGCAAGATGTATCTTTAATATTTCATTTTTTGTGAAGATATTCTTGGCAACTATATGCCATATTTCTGCCCTGCGTGAGACAGAAAATTCAAATATTTCGACTGACGCCTGATTCACACGAGTATTACTGGGCACCGGCCGTGCGCCGACTATGAGCCTACCATGCTGTGTTATTATCCACATATAGGACTGTGCTGCAACTGTGTTCTTATTATGCAGACCTCTTATATTCAGCTTCGGGGACTTTCGATAGCTCCTGGAGAACCCGAATATCAGTTGAGCTCCACAAAGACGCCCAATCTACGTCACACAAACAGAACTGTGCTACGACTGTGTCGGACCGCGACCTTGGGAAATCACTTTCAAAGTGATACGGAAGAGACACGGTCTGCGCACAGACATATATGTGTGAAATACAAAAATGCTTTCAAGTACATTTTAAGTGGAACAGACTGCAAAGAGACTTCAAGTAAAACAGCACGGGAGACGCATGTGAATCAGCTTTGAGTTTAAGAGTCAGGTGAGTCGTTAAACCAGTTACAGAAGTTGAATTTATTGGAATCATACGGATTTAAAAATGTACTGAGGAACTTTCATAAATCAGGAAATCCATTGCATATTTTCTCAATTAAGGCTTTTTCTTTGAGGTAATAGAAAGTTGCTAAAATAGTTTAAAATGAGATAGAATAATTAAAATTATATATTGGTTCTTACTACAAATCTAATCTGGTTTAAATTATTAATTTAAATTAAAGCTAATAACTATTCTAGCTGTTTAATGTTGCTTCTTTCGATTCTACAGCGTACCCTGCGAACATTGATGTTGATGTAGATAATGACGTCATATTTCTTCCTACAACCAGTGGAAGTACAGGGAAGCCGAAAGGAACTATGTACACACATACCACGACAAAATTTGCAATATATCCAAAGTAAGCACACAAGTTTATTTTCAAATTATGTAAGTTTTATCAAGGATTGTCCCCATCAGATTAAATACTCAGTTCTATACCTTTATCCACATCTCCTGCTTGGTAATTTTATCTTTCGTGGCATCTGCTCCAAAAACTGGTTTCCAATTTGAAAAATATTTGTGAATAAATCACTGACCTACTTTATAAATTATTGTCGTTTATTAAAAGCAATTTCCTATTTTTTTATTAACTGTTTATTTTTGACTGTTTAAGATTGTCATATATATCTTTTAGAGTTTTGGCACAGGTTAATTTATTTTTAAAATTTTTTCCGAGAATGTGTCAAAATTGATTAAAAAGGATTTATAAAGACAAAATACAGCAATTTTCACTGAAAGTCTTCAGGAAATAGTAATTTTATTTAATTCGATTTAGCTATATTTAATAATTTTAAATAGTTACTGAATTAAGTCGTTAAAGTATAGCACACTTTTCTCCTCACAACTTAGAAAAACGATCTGTAAAGAAGGCATTGTGTCCTTGTCTATTCTATTTAACGTTGTCTGTTCCAAGCACTATCCAATTAGTTAAACTTTCTAAACTGGACAAACAACAGAGGTAAACTGTAAATCTTAACTTTTCACTAACTGGATTTATGCTTCTAAACTGTATGTTCTAAGCTATATTGATAAGGTTTTTGTTTCATTGTAATCTTTGTCCAAATAACCATTTTGATCTTATTATTATTTCAGGCACGTTGCTCCTCCAAAATCATTTTTGTTTACCTTCACAAACTTTCATGTTGCTGGACTTACCGTTTCAATGCATAATCTACTTATTGGAGTACCAACGTATACAGTGCCTGTATTCACTATAGAAAATTTTCTACGTGGAATTCATAAATATAAAGTAAGTGTAACATTTAGATTTTTTTACAGGTTAGCTTACTAATTCAATAACTAAATTTTTAGTATGTAGTTCTGTTCTTTATGGAGTTGGCCCATGCTCACATCGCCGATGTTCTTCGCCACCTTTGAATCCAGGAACACTGGAACATATTACCAGATGATTGAAAATTTTGGAAACAACTCATTCAAGATCTCAGCGAAATCCAACCTGCATCTGATGTGAACCATTCAGAAGACAGTTGAGGAAGATGAACCAGGAACTCCCGGAGATTCTGCTTCGGACAGGGACCCTTCTGAAGACTGGGATGCTTCCCTTCTCCAGTTCTATAGTTTGCGAAGTCTCTCAATTCTGAGATATTGAAGCCTTTTTCGCACCCCCTGGGGAATCAGTCACCCCATCGCCTTTATGTCACACTCCGCCGGATGACTGTCCCTTTGCCATGCGTGGCACTCCTCGTACGCTCTTACCAATTCTTGAGGATACATCGTCTGCAGACATCTTAGAAGTTTCTCCCCACTTAATAGTAAACTCCTTTCCTGCTTATGTGGTCGAGAAACCAGACGGCAGCGGAAGGATAATATACGACTGAAACGATTGGATCTCCTGTAATTCTTCCCCTCCCGTTCATTTACCACGCTTCACAGACTTGAAGAACCAAGTGTCAACAGAAACTGTTTTTGCCTAAATTGAACTCAGAGACGGTTTCTAGCACACTACGCACGTCATGTCTTCGGTATCAAATATGACAAGAGATACTTTCGTTTTAAGAGGTTTTCAATGGGATGGACATTATCATCATTATTAATGCAAACGGCCATGAGAAAATAATTAAACTTCCTCCTCAGTGAGTGCACATATCTTGTGCATTATGATAAAATACTCCTTTACGGATCAATGTCAGAAGTATATCACGCAGTGCCCATACTATGCAACTCTACACTTGCAGTTAATATCAAGAAGAGTGTATTACTGCCTACTAAGGAACTCGTTTACCTAGGAGTTAAAGTGTCAACAATAACTATGTCAGTGTCTATTTTGCCTAAGTATCTACATACTTTGCGCTTTTCCCCAACGCTATTTTCGGTAGCCTCTTCCCGTCTTCGAACAGTCATCGCTGGCTACATTAGTTGGGCCGATCCGCTTACATCGTTGAGCTTTCCGCTAGTGTCTGCGCCCACCAAAAATATCTTTCTTCAGTGGGCAATGCTTCAACTTACGAAAACTTGATCAGTGCCTTGTGATTTGTTTCAACCCGGCTTTGTCCGTACTACTGTGTTTATGGATGGCACCCATATATTAATCGCAGTTGTGTTGGAAGATGGTGCCGAACTTTTGTGGCTCGTTTCTCTCATCTTTGTCACCGAGTTTCTTGCCGCAGATGTAGCGTCCATTCTCATGTATCCTAAAAAGCGCTTATTATGTCCGCTGTAGTGTATTCTATGAATCGACGTATTTGCCATGTAAACTACCCGATACTTATTGCTCACTATTTGTATACCTGTGTCAATACTTTTGTACTATGTATTCACGCCGTCCGTTGCGGACGCAACCTGAAAGGACCTATAGCCAATGGGATCCCAGTGGGAGGAACCTGGGGTATAATATACCATGACCACCTATCGGGGTCTCAATTGAGCTGTTGATTCGTCAGAACGGAAGTAGTTCGCGCGTGCGGTTCGGATTGATTCAAGCAGCAGATTCTGCATAGTTCTTGATTTAAATAGCTGTTACCATACACAACAGAGGGAGTTTTGTTTATTGCCCTCGAAACGCTGGTTGAACTCGTATTTTCAAAAAGATTTGCTCTTTTTAGAACGTTTCATGACAGCAAAAGAAAATACGAGATTTAACATTCTGCTTGCTTCCTTTCGAGTCAGTGGTAGAAATTGAGAAATATAGAACCTTCTCATCTCAACTTTGAAAACTTATCGCACACAAATGCTATCTGGCGGCATCAGATTGTGTAGTAATTGTAGTTTATGTTGAGTTATTTGAAAAGAAAGTTAAGAATTTATTCTTGGGAGATTTGAGGTACGTATTACCCACACGGTTTTAAGAAGTACAACACAATATACAGGGTGGGCCGCGGTGATCACATGGTAGAGCACTCACCCCTGGTGCTAGAGGTAGTCGGTTCGATCCCTGCTCATGCCACGTGTGTTTGTGGTGTACAAACACCAAGTGCGTCGGTTTTCTCTTGATTCTTCTGTTTCCTCCCACGTTCTTCATTCCACCAATTCATTTCATCATAATCCATCTTACCTGAGTCAAAGTTGCTTAAAGCCTTAAAAATTAAATTCAAAAACTCTAGTACAATGTACAGGGTGTTGCAAAATAATGCCGACGAAACTGCCTCATGAGTTTCCTGAAATGAAAATAAGAAGTAAAGTATAGACCATCGAGGGTGCACAAATGCTTCTTTTCGGCGCTATAGGCTCCCGAGGGTGTAGGAAAACGAGCTCTAGAGCTTGATATTTCCAATACGATTAACAGTAGAACTGAGGCTGCATGGCACTCTCAAAGACTTAAAAACTGTTTTATCCAAAAATGTATATTCAAAAACTGTGCAATAGGTGTGCAAGGGCTTCCCAAAAGGAAATAGGAGATTCCTAGAAATTATCTTAAATAAGTAAAGGTGGACCGAAATAAGCAAGAACAGTAAGTAACCTTCCAGCAATTTACAATAATTGGTTTGCGGCAAGTCATCTCAAATGTATTTCCTTTTGCGGGATGATTAAAAACAGAAGATGAATAACAAACTTACATTTCAACGAACGTTTGATGTAATTGTTATCAGGAAAGGAGACTGTTATTGCTAGGTTTGATGGCAGTGATTACGTTTATCATCTGTACGCATAGTCGTCTTATTCGAGCTTATTTCGACCCCATTTTAATAAGAGAATATCTGGCAATACCCTATTTCCTTTGGGGAATCCCTAAAGCATTTGTCGAACAATTTTTGAATATGCCTTTCAAGTTGCTATTATCGATTTCACTTTACACTCCTGAAAGTTAACAATACCCTACTCTAAATAAGAAATTCTGGAACAAATCTGAGGAAAACACGAAACACACACAAATTAACATTTTACATTCGTACTACTGAAGCACATTCCTCCACTTTTAATTACAATTCTACCTGTTGATCAGCTGAAGAAAAACGTTCACGCTAACAAAAATTTCCAAAAGCTTTTCATTAAATGCTTTGTATCGAAAATTAAATTTAATAAATTACAATTCAAAAATATTCAGTTGTAACTTCTTATAAGGCAAATAAATGTATGTATTGACATATTCACTGTGAATACACGAGTGAAAATAATTTTTAAATGTATAATTTGGTTCGCGCTCCACAGAACGCCTCGCTGACAGCCAGAGGCCGCGGACCACAGGTTTGAAACCACCCTAGTTTTGCTGTTTTGACGTTATCGCGTCACTGTGTGACTACTGTCCTCTATAGCAACGTTTTTTTAAAGTAAATATTATTCCGAGGCCAGACGCATCGTCTTTTTATTCAGTTTAGCATGTGCAGACGAAACGGTATTAAAACGTTCCACACTTTGGGTGTCCACCCCGCATAGTTTTCATTCCGTCTTTTGCGTTCAAATCAGTGGAATTACGATGGAAGGAAGTGTTATAACTGAGTTTTTACCATATGTCTTGCCAAACGTAAAATAAAGAAATAGGCTTCCATGAAAGGCAGCGTACAAAGTGGTGCAGGAAATGATTATTGAAAAGGAATTAATGGTTTGTAGGAACCATCTCGGCATTTGCCTGATGTGACTGAGTAAAATTCTGAAAAACATCAGTCAGGATCGTTCAGATTCTTAAGCCAACGCTCTAGCAACTGAACTACGGCAGTTCGGTTTTCCCTTTATTTATTGTGATGGTAATAGTAAGAGTAATACTTACCTATTCCCTCCACATACCCCATAATCTCTGTGATTGGTGTCACTGAAGAGTTATGGTTACTTGGCACTTTTATTTTACAGCCTATAATTTCAGTCAAAAAGAATGGATGCACTTATCACTTATATAACAAAGCGTAAACAAAATATAAATGATCCTCGGAAGCTCGCTTGGCGTATTGTCATACATCCATAGGCACCCGGAGGTGGACAAGGGAAAATATTTTCCCTGAATATTTTAAACTTATTTACATTAATATATTTGATGAAACAAAAATGTGCAAAACTAAATAATCTCACATGAACCTTGAACTTTTGCCTCCCTCTTTTGATTTGTTTTTCCTCCGGGCGCCCACATCCCAGTTATTATTTACTTCTGGTCCTGCACTTTCACCTGGTCCTGCATCTTCAGCTGATTCCCCTATAACTTCATTGTGCATATATTTCACAGTGAGGGACTGGATTGACACCAGTTCGCATATCCTTTGTTTCTAAAGGACACCTCCTCATATGTGTGTTTTCTCATTTCCAAATGTAAACCACTTTAGCTATGTAAATCGTTCATTTTTATGGGTTCTTTGCCACTGTAGCTGACTAGGACATATATAGGTCTTACCTACTGGTTTGGTCTGTGCGTTATGTGAACACCTCTCGCCAAGTAGGTTCAAAGACTCTATGCGGGTTCAGCCATCTTAATAAAGGTCCTTGGAAGCGACAAATTTGTTGGGCTGTTACGCATCCAGGAGCTGATTGGCCAGCTGCTGGAATTGTAGCCTGTTTTCTTTTGAGTGATATGTTCTTCATTTTCACATCTCATTCTTGTGTTTATTTTTGTGTGTCTTTTTCCTACCAGTTTTGATTTTCTTGGCCTCTTCCTGTTTTGTTTTTATTTAGTTATTGTATTTTACTGCTTGTACATCCGGGTCTCCTGCTTGTATATACCCGAATTTAGTGTTTTTTTTATTTATTTTTAAAAGAAGCCAATCACTGGCTTTGCTCAGTTCTAATTTACTTGTGTGAATTGCCTATTCGTAATTTCTGTTCAAAATATGGTCTCTAGGGAAAAGTTTACTTATAGGCGCTTGAGTTGCGTTCAGGTACGGTCACTACCGTAACTGTGTCTCTCTTCTATAGCAATTTTCTTGTTGCTATAACTAACGTGGTTTTTGACATTAGAATTACTTAACTATACCCCTTTATTTGTGTGGAAGCTGGTGGCTGGGATACTTGGAGTCGTACTGCTTTGCAATTAGCTGGTACCCGTTGTACTACTTACTCTAGAATACAAGTTTTCTAACTATAGTGTTTTTTGAGTCACTTTTCTATTTTTTGTGGAAAGTCAGAGGTCTTCCTAGTGGGTCAATACAATCTTATGCTTCACCTTTGTTTAGGGGATAGATTTGGTTGGACTCTCAATTGTAGGAGACATTGACGTATATTTTCTCTTACAACGTTTTTCTCTGTGCTACCTTTGTTCAATGTAGTTGAGTTGGTTTCGCCCTAATAAGGGTCGAGCTGCTTTTTCCTATATGGACAGAGGAGAAGTGTCTTTCTAAAGCTCCTTCTTAGTTAATACAGTTGGCTACCAACCCGCATTTTTATGTTTGAATGTCCTTTCTTCTTGTGTTTTCTATAGTTGTTTGTAGGCTTGTTTCACACACCGTGTTTCTTTCCGAGTAGTACCTTTTCTCGATTCTCAAAGTTATTTAGGTCCCTATAGTGGACTATGTCAGCGGGCGCTGGCTATGCGCAATTGTTAGGTAGCCTCCTAATGTATGGTTAATTTATTTAGGATCCGTGGTTTGGAAAATTTATTTTGGACTGGTCAGTGTTTTGTTGAAACAACCATGATCAGTGTGAATTAATTTCATCCGCAGTATGTCCTATCTCCCAGTATAAAGGTCTTACATTATAAGAGAAAAAATTATCCGAAAAATAATATTCTCCGCAATAAACTGCACCTGTGTGCACGCTTATGGTTTATATATAGTGTTTTAAGTGGTAAGGTATCAATCGTAGCACAAATATGCTGTAATACGTGTGGATCTGATGGCATCTAATTTACTTGAAACTTGACTTTTACTGAGCATTCAAAAATTTATCCTGAGATTCAGCATTATGTTATAGGTTCTTGAATTTCTTTATCATGTACGTTGACTTTTGCTTCTAAGAAGACTATTATATATGAAAATGGTTCTGGGTTCATTGGTTTACTCTTTTCATAGTGTCTTCCTTATTTATGATTTTAACTTTAAGAATGTTAGGATTTTTCATAATTGAGTTCCATTGAACTTTTAGGTAATGATACATTTGTCCCAATGATCTACACGGAGTGGGGAGAACTAAACACTATAGAACAAAACTGCTAAAATCATTTATTAGACTAATGTATTTTGATTGTTATTATTACAGACAAAAATGTTAACTTTCTTTTCTTATTTTAGCCTTCCATCATTGCTGGATTTCCTTTTGTGATGAACATGGCATGTAAAAGTCCCCTAGCAGATACGTTTGACCTAAGCAGTGTGGAATTAGTTCTTGCTGGTGGCTCAGTCTTTGGAAAAGACGTCAAGGAAGCTTTAAGGAAGAGATTTACAAACGTTAAGAAGATATACAGTGTAAGTACAAACGAGTAGATGATTAAAACAAACTACTAAAATGTTAATGAGGTTGATGATAATGTTTATTGATATAGTTTTATTTATTATTTGACCGCCAAAGCTTGAGAGGGTTTTCAAACTTCATTCAAAATTAATACAAAGTGTATTTCTCTAAAGAATGATTCCTTAGAGGTTTCTAAATAAGTAAGTCATTGGAACATTGGTACTTGAGTAAATCAAGTTTTCCTTACCTTATTCATCTGGCCTTGATAAATTTCGACATATGTAAACCTATCCTTTAAACACATGGCCGAAGACATTGACCAAAATCTCTTGCATTCTGGCCTGACTAAAAAAAAAACAAAAAAAAAACAAGAGATCTTCATTGGCAAATTAAATTCCAAAATACGTGAGCGAAATTGGAAACTTCAAAGCAAAATATTTATAAATGTTTTCATTTATTTCAAAGATACCTGATTGAAGTCTTTAAACCTTTAAATAATGGTTTTCCAACGCTCTAACAAAAAAATTATGTAATATTTTAGAGGGGTAGCATACAAACTCTATTTAATTGTTGTATGTACTGTCTTTCAGAGACCAAAGCTTCATATAAGGGACTAACTTTGCTTAATACAAAGAGACAATAGTCATATTTTGTATGCAATTGAGGCGTATGTGCGAACAAAGGTCTATGTGTTATCCTTTAACATGACACATAAACTTTACTTCGCGCATACGCCTCAATTATGATTTTCGTTGCTTGGCCATATTTGAGAAGAATATCTTCTTAATCGAAAGGAACCCTATTTGAAAATCATTGGGAATGTTAACCCAAAAGCGGACTTTTGTTGCCCAAATGTTTGACATCATGGTCAGGTTTTGTTTAAGAAATATTGTTTGGTCGATTTTTAAGCTTTAGCTTTTGTTACAAGTTTTGCTTAGATGAATTTCTGTCGTTATAACGATATGTATATTTACAACAACAATACTGTTCGGTACTCTTGGTCAATATCTAACAATATAAGTTGTTGTGGTAACTATATATTATGGTTAGACATAATTTTCCCTTGGTAATTCAGCTATGCATTGTTGCATAATTAACTATACTGCTAACAAAACATCTTGCTAATTTAATTTGAAACAGAAAGTTTACATAAAATATTGTTCACAGAGTTGCAATTATGACAATACACGATTAGCGAGGGTTGTATTGTATTTGAAACCTGTTGTATTGCTGTCCCAAATTTCAACTATAACAAAAGGGATTTTATGACAGCTCCAACCATATAATTTTTTTAGTAGTTTTATCAAGAATATAGTATTATTGAAGATACGATATTTTATGTAAGTTACGTAAACGTGCTCATGTGCCTCAATTGGTGGGTCATTCATAAACGATAACATGCTAAATTTTACACTCGTCTTTAAATTTTTCGAGCAAACCCACAACATATAATAAATTTGTTCGTCATCTTTAGCTACTTCTTACACATTCATCTAATTTATCTAGATCCGAATAAAGAACTTGGCTTCCAACCACTCATTGTCTCACGTAACTGTATTGTTCTAGTAACTATACATCTTTCATGCGCATCCAACAGCCATACAGTATTATTCGAACAGCAATAAATATATTGTCAAACTTGTTGGTGATGAGGGTCAAACTTGTTGGTCAAACTTGCTTTAACAATACATTTATTAATGCAAATATAATTGGATTTATTAGTTCTTTTCTGTGCAATGACGACTTGTTGTCTAGCATGTTATTACGTTTTCGAGAGGAAAATAAAGAACGATTTACCAGGTGTATAAGCTTAAATCCGCTGTTTGCCCATAGATGGCGTTCGTGAGCGTATGAAGCTACAATGGGCACGCCAGACCTATTTGTGGATGAGTTGGACCTCTGGCAACACGAATCAGTGCAGACAACAACACACAGGGGAAGTTCGGAATCAATTCCTATCTCCTAACTCCTACTCCCTTCGGGTAGGAAATATTGAAGGTGCCTTCGTTTCTTGCTCCGAATGGAAATGGTTTCGTACATCCTTCGACAGGCGCGACATCTGTTGATAAATGTGAGAAGATATCTTAACTTCCGTTATTATGTCCATACGTCGATTGGTACTGTAAACATATAGAAAAAATCGCAAAACACATTTATTCCCCCATAGTAAGAATTACAGGACGCACAACAATAAATTAGCATGATTTCAAAAATACATTTGGTTGGAATGTTGCGTGCTATGTCCGCCAGAACTTTTTGAACGAATCTGAAACCCAAGTTGGTGAGTGTGTATTTAGGTTTTCACGATTTTCTCTATTTAAAGTAAAATATCTAATGCTTTTGTAAAGTTGGAGAGGTGGCGTCTTCCTGTCGGGGTTCTGGCGGAATTCCTAGCTGCAACATTCCTTCACATGTAAAAAGCAATGCATCCCTGTGTGTTGCGTTTAAAATAAACTGATGTGTAATGCTAAAGTGGCTTTATATTTCGTGTGTACTATGTACAAAGGCCCAAGTGACCTTTCAACATTTTTGAATTACCGAGAAAGAAAATCAAATAACAATGGTGCGTTGTGTGTTTATAAACTGTGTACAAACGAACATCTCTATTTTGCATTTATCTTGCGAAGTTTGAAATATCACGCTAGCATTAATACCACAGAAAAATAAGAGTTTTCTTGGATAAACTTTACATTATGGCCCGCATCTTCGGCTAGGTATTGAAGAATCTGTACGCTTTACATCACTTATTACTTTACCACTAACTGTCGCAGACAATTTTATAAATATCTAGTGACAACCAGCAATCCATAAAGTATGACGAAAAGCTATGTCATTATTTCGTTAAATACGCACTCGAGTTGATCAACACCCAATAAACATGGTAGCATGCGGAGGAATACTTATGGTGACATTCCGTGTCAGGGTTCGATTTGCTATAAATTACGAAGGGGTGATCCTAAAGCTAGTGGTTGCTGGTAAGTTTCAAAATATTACCTTAATGGGTAGAAATACAAAGATTTTATCCTTGGTTGGGATGATATTCGGAATCAACAACCGGTGATAAAATACTCACGCACCAGGGAAGATCCCCGACATCCCTTCGGCAAATCGAACACTGCTTTATGTTATGAATGAACGTCCACAAGAAAAAAATGACTATCTCGAGCAAGTGAAGGGGGTTAGTTAAAGTCAGGTTAGATATGTTCCTGTAGACGTGATGTACATGGCGTTTAAAAGACACTGCATGGGCTTGCCCACAATGCGCAAGATGCTAACTAGTCCCTGGTTTTTCTCTCGCCCTTTCAATTTTATTTCACCCTTCAATGACTCGAAACATTGTGTTTAGATGTGACAAAGATAAGGGGCTCCCCCATATCGGGAAGGGCATAAGGCATAGTGCTGTTACCGCTCATACAATTCATTTTATCTTATCGAAACATTGTATACTTCCTGTACTCTACATTGTGGTATTGTTTGTCCTAATCTTCAAATACGCTGTATAGTAAAATAGTCAAGAGTTTGTGGGATGTAGATAACTGGATTCTAACTTTTCGTTTTCTATACACCTACATATGAGGCGCTTATTATGCGTAGGGACTTGAGGAAGTATACGAGGGTGAACAACCTGAGTATTTCCTTCAAACTCACTTTAAGATAATAATGCAAAATCTGCAATGCAATGATGCAAATGCTATAATCAAGCTTCCTAGTTATTACCAGGTGAACGTGAAGTGATAATAGAATAGATATGCTACAGTGAATTATAGAAACATGGAATTTGTCAGATCCCCCTGGTGATGTAACCCCCGAATTGTCAAGTACACGGCCCTAACTTAATTTTTACTGGAAGTGTATGGCATCATGTAGATTAAAACTTTCTATAAAATATGGAACAATTCAACTTGCTTCTCTCCAATTTTTGCTTTACTTCCCCAAACTAAAAATACTGACTGAATCCCTGGATAGAAATGTTTCATCAGTTCCGATTTAGAGGTGTGAAATCTATAAGCTGCACTAAAATTAAATCGAATTTCATTTAGTACGGTGAAATGCAAATGTTATAAAAATAAATAGTTGGATTTATATCACAATTTCGCCGCTAGACAAAAAAATATGTATACAATTTATTTTCTTTCATTAAAGTATTGTCCAATATTTACTATGTTAAATGTACTTCGGATGGTAACATTTTTATCTAGGGTTATTTTGGTGAAACAGGCGGTAACATACCTTCTGTTTCGCTGGGTCTTCTGGGTAAATTAAATGGCCGAACTTCCGGAAAGGCACCTTCAATAGTACCTTCATGAAAGGTGCTATAAAAGGACCTTTGCGACTCTTCCTTTAGGTTTCGAACGACCTTCAATATGGCGGCGACGAAGGAAAAGGTAGTGATTCTGAACGCCTCCACAGTATTCCGTTGGTAAGCATGGCTAGTTTTGTGCCAGAGAAAGAGCATATGCGTGAAGCTCTGCTTTTCTGCTTCCATTTTAAGAAATCGGCTGCCGACGCGCATCGAATGCTTGTGGAGGCCTATGGTGACAGTGCTTTATCGAAAACAAGGGCCGAGATTGATTTCGTCGGTTCAAAGACGGCAATTTTGACCTGAGTGACAAGAAGCGTGAAAATCTGCCCAGGAAGTTTCAGGACCATCAATTGCAGGCGCTGTTGGACGAGAACGATACCCAATCGCAACAAATGCTTGCCGAGCAATTGGGCGTTACTCCATCTACGTGCCATGGGAAAGGTTCAGAAAATCGAAAAATGGGTGCCGCATGAAGCGGCAGCTGGAGAGGCGCTAACACACATGCGAAATGTTGCTCGCCAGACAAAGAAGAAAGTCGTTCCTGCATCGGATTGTGACGGGCGATGAAAAGTGGATATATTTCGCGAATCCGAAACGCCAGAAATCGTGGGTTGATCCCGGTCAACCATCAACATCTGCCTCGAAACCAAATCGCGTCGGACGGATGTGTGTTTGGTGGGATTAACAGGGTATCATCTATTTTGAGCTGTTGCAACCGGGTCAAACTGTCAATGCCCACCGCTACCACCAACAACTGATCAACGTGCACCGTGCTCTGTGTGAAAAAAGGCCGGAGTATCAGCAAAGACATGACAAGCTGATATTCCTCCACGACAACGCCCCATCGCACACGTCAAAAGTGGTCCAAAACTACTTGGAGACACTTAAGTGGGAGGTGCTACCCCATCCCGCTTATTCACCGGCCCTACAGACTACCATCTGTTTGCGTCGATATTCCACGCCCTCGCTGAGCAGCACTTCGATTCGTATGAATACGTCCGAAAATGGCTTGATGAGTGGTTTGCCTCCAAAGAGCAGGACCTTTTTTTGGCGTGGTATCCACAAATTGACCGAGAAGTGGGCAAAATGTGTAGCTAGCGAGGGAAAGTACTTTGAATAACTTACTTTGTGCTTTCTATGAACACACCATGTGTTTTTCTGACTACAAAACAGCGGATTTAAGCTTATACACCTGATAAAATAGAAGAATACAACAGGAAAAATGTAAAGGGGCCACGGTGGCTCAGTTGGTAGAGCGCTCACCTCTGGTGCTAGGGGTCGTCGGATCGATCCCTGCTCGTGCCAAGTGGGCTTTGTGGTGGACAAACACCGTGTGCGTGGGTTTTCTCGGGGTGCTCCCGTTTCCTCCCACTTTATTCATTCCATCAATTCATCCCATCATCATCCATACGGCCTGAGCCATAGTTGCCTAAAGGCCTTAAAATAAATTCAAATTAAGGAAAAATGTAAGGAGGAAACAACATCAGCAGTTCAGAGGAAGGAAGAATAAAAGAGATAAAAGGAAAGGTGAAGATGAATGCTATGTTGTCTTACTATTTGAGAAAGGGATTCATAATAAATTAAACAGGGTACTTCAAAGATACAATAATAGAATATTTGTTCCCGACAGGAAAACAAAACAGATGCACAGAACCAGAGTTTCTTTCAGGCTTGCTTTCCTGAACCACGCCCCCGAAAGAATTTGTCTGAACACTTCATATGTATACTAAAATGCGTATATAAAAGCACATTCTATAAATATTGTTGATGTTCTTTTAAGGTTAATTAACGAAGTACGACATATTATTAAGTAACATTTTATTTTAAAACTTACCACATTGGGGTCAAAATATCATCATCATCATATTCAGCCGTTTTCTATCCACTGCTGGATGAAGACCTCCCATTTTCTTTCCACATATCTCGTTCTGCTGCTATCCTCATCCATGTAACTCCTGAAAAACGATTGATTTCATTTACCCATCTTACATTTGGACATCGTCTCGGTCGTTTCTTTTCTCTCGGAGTTCACTGTAGTACATTTGTCGTCCACCTTCCATCTGTTCGTCTAGCTATGTGACCAGCCCATCACCACTTCATCTTCTTCGCAGTCTTGATTACATCCTCTATCTTTGTTTGTGCACGAATCCATTAATTTGTCTTCCTGTCCCTACTGGTTATTCCTAGCATGCATATCTCCATTGCTCATTGTATGACTCTCAATCTTTGAGTCGTTTGCGCACTCAATGTCCAAGTTTAACAGCCGTACATCATCACTGATAAGACAAATTGATTATAAACTTTACGCTTGGTAGTGGGATACATTGGTAGTTTACTCTTGAAAATAAAATGTAGTCTTCCAAACGAACTTCACGCATTTTACATCTTATATTTATTTCATCAGTCAACTTAGCATTCGATGTTTTAAGCTGACCCAGGTAAACATACTCATCAACTATGCCAATCGGCTCTCCGTTAATCATCACTTCCTTATTTCCAGCATGTTGATTGTACATTACTTTTGATTTACTTAAGTACATTTTAAGGCCTATTTTCGAACTCTCGTTACTCAGTTGAAGCAAACAGGACTATATCATCAGCGAACCGTAGGTGATGAAGATATTCGCTATTAATTTTAATTCCAACTTCAAGTCAGTTTCAATTTTGGAACACTCTCCAGGACCGCAGAAAACAGTTTTGGGGAAATTGAATCTCCTTGCCTTACTCCTTTTCTAACTTTAAATTTTTCACTTTCTTGATGTAGTGACAGTCATCTTTCGTAATGACAGATGTGGCAGTCGAGTATTTGTTTCGCAGTAACTTGATGTATGCACTTTCGATGCCTTGATTTTCAAGTGATTTAAGTACTGCTGACTACAAGACCGAATCGAAAGCTTTTGCAAAATCTATGAATCCCAAATATAGGGGAAATTCATATTCATTAGTCCTTTCCATAACTTCATTCGATATTTATGTGGTCCATTGGGCTTTACTTCCGAAGTTGGTCGCCCGTATGGTTTTCGACTAAAAGCCTGATGAAAGCTACGAAAATTTAAAAATAATCAATTTTTACGTCCAGTTCACTGGTTTTCTGTTTCGTTCGGTTACCGAGCAGGAAGGGGATGTTCACGTTTATTATTAATAATTGCTTTCTTTCATTTTTCGTACATTATCTTAAATTAGTGACCATGGGAACGTGGAGGTTAGGTAAGGTTTGGTGTGGTCATGTATATTATCAAAATATATTTTCTTTTGTTCATATTTATTATTATTAATTGCTTTGTTGCATTTTTGTAGATCTCTTAAATTACTGACCATGGGAACGTGGAGGTGCAGTCATGTATCTTTACACTTTTTGTTCTCATATACGTCACAGTTATTTTTGTCGGAACAAAGCTTACCACACTTTATGCAATTTGTTGTTAGATTTATTACCATGACTTTCACACAGTTTCAAAGATTTTCATCAGTATCACCGTATTGTTTCACAAGCTGTAATACTGTTAACTCACATCTAAGGCAACGTTCCTGTACACCTGTAGCAATGTTCGCAATATAAATGTTCGTAACTTCCCACAATCCAATCATGTGGTAACCTTCCGCCAAGTAGTTCCCTCCGCTTCCCAAATAGTTCCATGTTTATCACCGAATATACAATAAAATAAACTCAACTTTCGTTCTTTTTTATATATTATTATCCACACAAAGGAACAAATAATCTATTACTTCCCTGTAAATTTTCTAAATTTTACTAGAAACGGACGACCAACTTTGGAAGTTAACCCGTCCATTGTGCTAAATGCACGACGAAATCCGGCTTGTTTCCTTCCCTTGTTAAAATCTAAGTCTCGTTCAATACGATTCAAAATAACTTTCGTGAACATTCTGTATAGGACTGACAGTAAACTAATTGGTCTGTAGTTTTCCACGCGTTCTTTGTCCCCTTTCTTGTACAACAAAATGATAATGGCATTATTCCAACTTGAGGGTATTTCCCTCTTCCTCAGGAACATAGATAATAATTCGGTAAGTTTCTCTTTCATTATGTGACCTCCCCATTTAAACATCTCTGCTGTGAGTCTATCTTCTCCTGCGATTTTCCATTCTTCATCCCTCGAAGTACTTTCACCACTTCTTTCATTACGTCTGGGGCTTCTACCTCATTTTCTTCTGAATCTTCATTTCCTAGTTCTACCTCGAAGTAATACAATTCTCTGTATAAATTTTCAAATATGTTTATAATTTCTTCCTTATTTCGTGCTACGGTCCCATCTGGTCTCTAAACGGCAATTATTTGCTTTTACCCTATCATGAGCTGTTGTTTCGCTTTCTTCAGGCTCTTGTTTTCCTCGACTGTATTTCTAACAAGATTTTCGTTATATCTTCGCACATCCCCTCTTATTATCTTCCTTGCGGTTTTATTTAGTTCTATGTACTCAATCCTGTTTATGCAATTTTCCTATTCTTTCATTTCCCTTCTTTTCTTCATCAAGAGTTTAGTTTCTTCTGAGATTTTACTCTCTTTTTTTCTTTCTGGTGCCTGCTATTTCCTTGACTGTCTTTTTTATCATCTCAGTCAGTATGTTATTTCTGCTATCGATGTCTTCTTCATCCTCTAACTCTTCTAAGGCGCTGAATCTGTTGCTTAGTTCTATCTAGAATGTCTGTCTGTGTTTTCCTAGATTTTCCAAATCTAAAACTGGCGGTTTTCCCCTGATAAGCTTTTTTTCCTCTAGTATAGCATTTAGTTTCAGCTTACATCTCACCATCCTATGATCACTCGAAACTTTGAAACTGTTCAGAACAGACACGTCTTGCAGAATTTCCCTGTTATTCGACAGAAGCTAGTCTATTTCTTTTTTGGTCCCATTTGGGCCTTTCCAAGTCCACTTCCTCTGGGGCGGTTTCTTGAAAAATGTATTGGAAATGAACAGTCTGTTGGCTTCTGATAATTCCACTAACTTCTCTCCTCTCTCGTTTCTTTTGCCAAATCCAAAGTTTCCCACTTTCGTATCGCTGCTCTGCTTGGTTCCTACTTTCGCATTGAAGTCTCCCAATACAATTTTGTAATGCGATGTGCTACTTTCCAAAATCTATTGTATCTCCTCGTATAAGTCCTACCAGTTAGTGGCAGAAGCCTTTTGGGGCGACAGTCCCGGTTTCCCGGCCGGAGTGAAAATATATTATTTATAATTTTCGTTAACCCTCACGAGCCCCCGAATAAAATGGAATAAATACTGGTCAAAACCGTATTAAATAAAATGTTAATATAGCACGTGTTACCTCGTGCAGACGAATCATACAGTCCAATGCAGGTTGAAAAAAACATTTTAGAGATCTTAAGTATAAGAATTAGCCATTGCACAATACTTAATGGAACAGAAACGCAAAATACTTTTTAAAAAAAAGCACGAATCGTATACATCACGAATACAGAAGATACAACGTAGTGCTTCAAGAGTCAGTGGAGATTGAATTGAATGAGAATTAAATGAACAAGGAAAGCGGGTTAAGGTGGAAGGTGCTTTTAAGGGGCATACATATATCTTACGAAATGTATAACAAGAGTCCAAGACAACAAAGAATTTTTAAATTATAAAAGAATTGACATTGAAACTGAAGAATTTAAATTATAACGATAGAAGGATTTAAATTGAAAACAATAACAATAAATCAAATCTATAAAATTATGCCGTTACTATTTTATTTGATTGCAACAATGCGTAAAAAATTTTCTAAGCGTTTGTAGTAAGAATTGCAATTTAATATAAAACAAGACCCCTTTACCAAGGGTAGAAGGAAAGCTATCAAATGATCATTGGATTTTACTAAAGTAAAAGGACACAACGTATTTAGCGAAGTGAACTCAGCACATTCACTCCTTTTTGCTTATCTTGCATCTTTAATTTGTGGTGTGAGATTGGGATAGATGATTCAGAGATTCCTAGCAGAAAATGGAGCATGTGGATGATGATTACTAGTCATGAAACCTTCTTTCAGGACGTTTCGTGAATTGATGTAAAGTAAACCCTTGCCACGTGCTTTCTTGGCGTCTTTCTATATTTGCCCGATATGAATGTTAAAAGTAGAAAATATTTCAAACAAGAGAATTAAAATATAGTCTGCGTACTTGGAATTTAATCCAGAGGTATCAGTGTAAAATAGACTTTATCTTTGTATGATTTTCAAAGATGAAAGGACCGATTTAAAAAACAATATTATTTTGGAAAATAGTGTAAAATTATTAAATAAAGTATTGATGTAGCTTTATTGTTTGTAAAACAGGATCTTGATGGTCAAAAAATTCCGGCTGAATTTTTATTCGTGTATTTGCAGTTCCATATGACTTTGATCGCTCTGCCCCGAAATCCCAATGTCAGTACCACAATTTAATGTTAAATTTAACTAGATTTAATGTTAAATCCTTTAAATGTCCGCATTTCTGACGGATTATTCAACCCTATTAGGTTAAATTTATCTCGATCTTAGACGTTCATCAAGCATTATTTCAATTTTTCCCATTTTTACTTTCTGCATATTTTCTACGTCAATTAAAGCTACAGTACTTCATAATTTACTCTTTTAAGATATTCGAAAATTTTAGATAATTGTCTGTTTTATCTTTATTTGTTACGTTCATGCAACCAAATGTTGAGCGTAAGGCATGTACATTCCTTTTCTAATAAATTGCGTTACTAGGTAAGAGGCCTAATAACAAAAATAATTATTCCATATTTCCAGATATATGGCTTAACTGAAATAGATTACATTAGCAGCCAGTATGCAGAAGACGATTTCTACGGAGATGAGGTTTTCGATGAAGGTAACACTTCTAATTTAATATTGTAGGACACGATCGCTATTTGAAACGTTTAATCCGTATAGATTTTAGGATATATCGGACGTGTTAAACACAATTTGTATTTTGTCTTGAGAGATAATACTGTATTTTAAATTACTACAAAACATTTTCTTTACTACCACATCTGTCCTTAGACTACAACAAGAGGGTAAATAAAAAAATTGGAAAAGGGATAAGGCCAGGAGATTCAATTTCTCCAAAACTATTTTCAGCGGTTCTGGAGAAAGTGTTCCAGGACAATAGACTTAGTTGATGAGTATGTTTAGATAGGCCAGCTCAAAACATCGAATGGAAAGTTGAAGGATGAAATAAGCAAAAGATGTAAAATGGCGTGGAGCTCGTTTGGAACACTAAACTTTATTTTCAAAAGCAAACTAACTACCTAATGTCTCAAGCTTAAAGTTTATAATAAGTTTGTCTTACCTGTGATGATGTACGGCTGTAAAACGTGGACATTGAATGCACAAAAGACTCAAAGTTTAAGAGTTACACATAGAAAAATGTAGAGATGTATGATAGGAATAACTAGGAAGGATAGGAAGACTAATTGATTCGCGTACAAAGGTAGAAAATATAATGAAGACTGCGGAGAAGGTAAAATGGAAACGGTCGGTCACATGTATAGACGAAAAAATGGATGATGGACGACAAATTCATTACATTGGATTCCCAGAGAAAATAAACTACCGAGACGGCATCAAAGTCCAATATGAGGAGATGAGATCAAACATTTCTAGGAGGTACTTGGATAAGGATGGCATAAGACCGAGATATCTAGAAAGAAAAGGGGGGGGGGAGGTTCATCCACCAGTGAATAGAAATAATTCAGAACCCTCTGAGGACGGAGTGACAAACTGGGGCTTTGATACAGCATCGATGTTTATTTAATTAACGACATGAAAGCTCTGTTACGTAGGGATATTTTTAATGTGTTATAGTTTCCTAATGTTTTCATATGCTAACTCTTAAAAGTAAATCGATTAATTGATTTTCTTACAAAATGCAAAAATCGAATATGAGTGTTGAAAACCTCCGCACATCGTCTTCTGCGTCCCTTTTATGTATTTATTTTTATTTTTTATTTATTTATGTTTTTGTTTGTGGTAGTATCGGTTTTACGACAATGTAATTTAATTTGTCTCACATTTTAAGCTTCAGCAGACTCTTTTGTAAGGCTTATATCGACTCTGTCCGTCTGTCTTTCTTTCCGACTGTTAACAACATTCAATCCAGAAACAACTGCGGCTGTAAATGTGGTTGAGGTGTCGTCTGAATGGTCTCGGCGTTGCAAGTTCAAATTCGTATTGCTAATCCAGATTGGATGAGTGGGTCCATTTCCCTATAAGGGGAGTCTATTGTAGGTGTCCATTTTGAAGCTGGGCCGAAAATGGTTCTTTCTCGTTGCTCGTTTGTTTTCCTTCTGCTTGCAGAGTGATATTTTTGCTCATCTCTAGATCTTCTTCGGATGTCGGGTTAATAACAGTAGTGGGATCGGAAGTTGTTATCGCCTCTTACGCTATCCCGTACGTCATGGTTATAAAGGAATTATTTTGTGTGATCTATTGACTTGACAATGTAAAATGAGCGTGAAAGGAAGTGAAGAAGAGAGGTAAATAAATGTATTATTTAGCATTAACTATGAGTTCGAAATTGAAACTACATTCTTGCGGTGTAGGGTGAAGAGTGCGCCTGAGTGACGCAATGACAGTGCAAATAGCGTGTGCAATAAAAACACCGAACAATGACAGTTCTAACCTAACCTAACAATTATCACTACTAATTTTATTAAGTTTCCTCTGCGCGAGAGTGGGCCAACTTGTGTCAATATGAGCTTTTTTAGACGCTAGTGGTGATGACGACTTCCGGTGTCACTACTGTTATGATCACGTTATCTGTTTCAGAACATCTCCCACTATTTTGTACGCTTTTTATGATAAGTCCAGGGACTTTTTATTATATCCGAGTTTTATTCGTGATAGACATCCCTCGTAAATATTTACTTTTTTTTAGATCTTCTGGTTTTCGATAGTTCTTACTTTTTGCCATTAACGAAGCTTTATTGCTTTTCGTTAATAATTTTTCTTACAAGGAAGGATCATGAAAGTGTCAAACGGACTTCTGAATCAAACACAATCCATTCGAAAGAGATAACAGAGACATGTTCAGGGGAAAAACATTACGTGCCATGGACAACGGGTCCCATACACCCTTTTAAAAGAAAGCCATTCGAAAGAAATGTGAGACTCTCCGTTAAATAGCTATTAAATCAACACTATTCATCGGAGAGCTTTGGTTCATACCTCATTCTCTTTAGAATAAACCAAGCATTCTAAAAGTGCCCTGCACTTGCGCCCATGACGTATGTGGAAAGGGAAATTTGGAAGCATTTCGCGAAAATCCCCGCCCCCCAAATACCTTCTATCAACTTTGGTCCCCTCTGGAGCGGCACCGACTAAGACCACACAATCCAAATCTATCTCGAAGAATACTATGGAGTATAGGCAATGCGTGTGCCAAGTTTGCTTCCGTTAGCTTCAATAGGTATTAGGAAAACGTTTTTATACCAATGCTTTCTGTATATACGAAACCGAACCTATGACCTTACCTATAAATAGGACATAATATAAACGCAGTGCTATTCATCCGGGTGTCATGGTTCATACGTGGAGAGAGAAATTGGGGACAATTCGCGATAACTTCCTTCAAAAAATCCAAGGATCTGGCTAACTTAAGATTCATGTGGCCAAATCTATCCAGTTGTGATCGTAATGTGAAAACAATTAACCTAAACCTTTCTAAATCAAACTCATATCACGACCTTCGTTTATCACATCCTCATGCCAGCGATCCCCATTAGAATTTTCCGGTTTGTAAAAAAGATTTTGATTATTCCTCGTATCCCTTACACACATTATTTCCAGTGAGATGTGTTTAGTTGAAAGAAAATAATAAAAATACGCTTTGTTACAATTTGTTGCTTGTAGGTAGACTGTTAGAAATTTGTAACATAATAAAAATTAGTAATGTATGGCGTAGTAAACTTTTATTTTAATCGATTCACTAAAATATGTTATTTACTTACTTAATGAAGTATCTAAAATTAATGATAACTACATTATTTGTTTATTTATTTTTACACATATAGAACTTGGCAAAGAATAACGAAGGATCGCAAACAAAACCAATTCCTTTCCAACTTTCGCCAGAATTATTTTTCTCTTGTTGATTTACCAGGAAACGCAATATAGTTTCCAATCAAACTGCAACTTGCTACAGTTATTACCTACAACGTAAAGAATTGTTTAGGTTAATTGTTTTCACATTACGATCACAACTGGTTAGATTTGGCCATGTGCATGGGCGGATTTATGGGGGGGTCATGGAGGGCATTTCTGCCCCCAGTCATTTCAGAAAGACTTTAAATGTGACATTCTAAAAGATAGCTTCTAAAGTAATTGCTCCCAGGGTCTCTCTTTGCCCCCCCCCCCCCCCAAGGTCTCTCTCCTAAAACCGCCCATGACTACGTGAATCTTACGTTAGCCAGATTCTTTCTCTTACTCGGGGTCGCTCTAAAGAGCGCAAACTTCCCAATAGGGATGTTTTTGGAGGGAATTTTCACGAATTATCCCCAATTTCCCTCTCCACGTACGAACCATGACAACCGGATGAATAGTACTGCATTTATAAATGTTTATATTATGTCCTATTTATAGGTAAGGTCATAAGTTCGGTTTCGTATATACAGAAAGCATTGGTATAAAAACTATTTCCTAATACTTATTGAAGCTAACGGAACCAAACTTGGCACACGCATTGCCTATACTCCATAGTATTCTTCGAGATAGATTTGGATTGTGTGGTCTTAGTCGGTGCCGCTCCAGAGGGGACCAAAGTTGATAGAAGGTATTTGGGGGGGGGGGGCATTTCGCGAAATGCTTCCAAATTTCCCTTTCCACATACGTCATGGGCGCAAATGCAGGGCACTTTTGGAATGCTTGGTTTATTCTAAAGAGAATGAGGTATGAACCATAACTCTCCGATGAATAGTGTTGATGCAATAGCTGTTTAACTGAGAGTCTCAAATTTCCTTCAAATGGCTTTCTTTTATAAGAGTTTATGGGGCACAGGTTGTCTATGGTGCATAATGTTTATCCCCTGAACATGTCTCTGTTATCTCTTTCGAATGCATTGTGTTTGATTCAGAAGTCCGCTTGACACGTTCATGACCCCTCCTTGTTAGTTCATCTCATAAGAGGTCAATTAATTTCGTGTTTTTCTTTCTGCTGATTGGCATTAATTTGGTCCCGCCCCTTTATATCCTCATGCTGTGAGACTGGTAGCAGAAGCTATTGCTGCCAGGTTCGGGATGAATCAGAATGACAAACCATGAAATTTGCTATAGTACTTTCTTACTGATATTTGAAAACTTAATACAATAGTTCATTACCGTTCATTGTTGGAAGGATTTCTCGTGACGTATCACACGATGATTTCCGCTGTATTTTTAACTGACTATGCAAGCCTTGTCTCTGTACAAAAATACTTTTTTCTTTTCTAATAAAATGTAAGATTTATCAAATGAACAGTTGTCAGGTTGTGATTTCAGAACGAAGTAGTCTTAGAAAACAAGGTAATAAAGCTCAAAGCGAATTTAAACCACTGATAAGTCTGTCTCTAGTGTTTTGTCTTAGTCATTCTTATGACTCCAAAATAGTTTTCGTGACAAGCGTTGTTCTCCATTCGGGTTACTTACAGTGAACAGTACAATTTTTGTTATATTTGAAAATATTAACTTTATTTATTCTCTGGAATTATTGTGTACATTGCTTGAAATTAAGGCAGTTCTCATCTGAATTTTACGTATTCTATGGTTGATCAATATTTGATTTTATGGATATGTGATATGCAATCTTTTAAAGTGTTATATGTTAATATGTTAATCAGTGATGTGATATGTTATGACACATATGAATGAAAATTAATTATGAATTAATTACTTTTATATATAATAGCATGAGGAAACATTCTGATATAAGGTGAATAGGCTGTATTGTATTTGGTTACTAAGATCAACAACTGTATGAATATTTTGCTATTTTCATATGCAGTAAGAATGATGAGTTTTAATAGCAATATATTAATAAATAGAAAGCTGCAAAGGTAACTGATGTATTTGTGATCTACTATAATAATAGTATAGCGAATTTCGGATAGACTTTATCTACCACATCGCATTACAAATATATATAATTATAGTGGCGAACGAGGATTGAGGCTTATCGAACGACGATATAATTTCAGAATATCTAGAGTAACACAAAACAAGATAAAAACAAAATTAAATTCTATCTGAATACAAATATTGATGATTAGATCGAGCAAGTTGTGTCAACAATTAAGAGTATCCATAACTCAAATATATGATAATATGTTTGATAAAGTTCAAACAGATAGTGATAAAACAAAACAAAATAACAAGTTGGAGATGATTACGAATTACAGATTTATGGTTGGTGAAGGGAATGTCACGAGTAATGAGGGTGTAGTTTCTAATTTAGATACGACACCACCATGTATACAGTCTATGGAAATAAATGGGATATCAGTAGTTGCCGAAATAGATTGTGGAACTTGTGCTGATGTGATATCTTGTATGACCTATGCAAAAGTACTACAAAACGAAAGGATACAAGCGCGTTCAAACGCATTATTCACATCGAATGGACAACAGCTAACAATTGTAGGTTCAGTACAATTTTCTTCTAAAATAAGCTAATTAGAAAACAATCTGCAATTGTTTTAGGTTTCCTATCCATTGAAGAAAAGAATACTATATAGGCCAGGTATGAACTATATTTGGTCTGAGTGGAGAAATGCATTTTATAAACAGTTAGATCATGTAACATCTGGAAAAGTAATTTTGCTATCTATAGATCCGATAGAAATAAAATTAAAGCTAGAAAATGAATACACAGATGTTTCTGATAATAATATGTTGAACCTATACTTAGTTATCGAGTTAAGGTTCGACTAGATTTTCATAACCTATTTTCAGAAAAGCGTATAAAATTCCATTTAATTTAGGAAACAAGGTAAAGGATGCATTAGATCAGTTACAAGCTCAAGAAATTTTGTTACGTATTAGTTATTCTGAGTGGGCTACTCCCATTTTAGTAGCTTTAAAGAAACAAAGGAGGTGAGATACACTTATGTGCTGATAATGAAAACGATGAATAAGTGTCTTGAGGATATGTATTATCCATTGTCTGTAATGGAGAATATTTTAGCCAACTTTCAGGATGACGAAACGTTTGTAGTTCTTGATCTAAATCAAGCTGATCAACAACTTAAGCTGGATAAGGAGAGTTTATTTCAAAATTTACAGCTCCCATTTGTATTATCATGTTCTCCGTTTATCTTTCAAAAATATATGGATTGCACATTGGCAGAGTTCAACTTTGCTCAAACGTTTCTAGATCACGTGATAATAAGTGGCAAAGGGGTCCAAGAGTGCGTTAATGATACATGTACAGTTTTAGACAAGTTCAGACGATTGAATATCAAAGTGAAATTATTGAAAAGAAAAAGTCAATTCTTTCTAAAAGAGGTTGAATACTTGGAACATAAAATTTCGGCTGAAGTACATATACCGTTAAGTAGACATCCAGATGTCGTTCTCAATTGCTCACGTACTCAGAATGTGTCTCAACTGAAATCTTTTTCGCAATGGTAAATTATTTTCACAACCATATTCCCAGACTTACTATGCATATGCATCTCTTCCATTACTTGCTGAAGAATACTAAATGAAATTGGACTCAATAGCATCAGCATCAATTTGATAAGGTGAAAGGATTGATAGTACAATCTAACAAATCACATATTTTCAATCCTCGGGAAGAAGTGGTTTAATAACAGACGCGAATCATTACGGTGTAGGTGTTCAATTATACAACAAAAGTACTCATGGACAATTAAGAAACAGTAGCTTGCGTTTATGCTTTCCTTTCGAATAGCAAGGTTCATTATCCTCCTTTTGAGTTGGAAGCTCTCGCTCTTATTTTAGGAGTAAAAAATCCATGAATATCTGTATGGAGGAATATTTACAGTGTTAACTATAAATCATATTGACTATTTTGATTTTGCTGTAAAGAAAGTTTTACTTGTGGTTGATAGTTACTTCAAATGGATAAAAGTATTGTTAGTCAGAGGAACAACTGTGAATGAGAACATACAAAGATTTTGTAATATGTTTGATTATGTGGATTTTTCCGATACCATTATAGCATACAATGACCCTCTTTCGCCAGTTGGTAATTTAAGCAATAGTGTATCCAACATGGAATTCAACATATGAACACTCCTCATCATCTCTAAAGTAATGGAACAGCCAAAATAAATCTACAGGACATTAAATTACTGTTGAAACACAGATTTTAAGAACTTCATCACCATAATTGTAAAAATTGATTAAGGAAATTCAACGAGATTTGCCAAGACTCCATTGTTACAAGGTCATTCTCCAGCTAACTTAGTATATTCTTATGAACCAAGGCCTAGAGTCAATATCATTTCACGTATGGCCTCTCATTCCATAAAACTATTTGAGGAAAGCACAGAAAATTTTCCTTAAATAGGTGCGTCTATTTGGAATAGAAACATACCATACAAACAACCTAAGTTTGTAAAAGAACTCGTAAAAGGATACATGGGCAATAGACTCATAGAGGTTTCAATCAATAACATATTACACAGGATACATTACGATCAGTTTAGTAATAGAATTCCAGAAACTACACAGTGTGAGGAAAGAACTACAAGGGATAACTTTGAATGGTGGAATAATAAAAATCCAGAAGATAGTTCAAGGGAACAAGAAGTACAAAAAGTTGTTCTCGGAAGATCATCCAGAGCACGAAGGCTTCCTTGTAAATATGAGTAAGAATTAATGAAACTGCGGTTATAATTTAATTTCGAAATTTATTTTTGTTTAATGGATCAAGTACAATTTAGTAGATATATGTTGAATGGAAACAAAGTATATTATGATGGTAACTATTATATTTGAAGTCAAATATTCGGAATAAGAACATACAGTATCTGATTTTTATGCTTGGGTATGCTGACTTCTATTTCAATATGATTATATTTTAAAGACAGTGTTTGTTTGTTTTATAAAAAAAATAATTTTGTTCTCAGAAGGGAAAGTGAAACTGTTATATTTGAAAATAGGAACTTTATTTATTCTGTAGAATGATTGCGTACATTGTTTGAAATTAATGCGATTGCCATCTTTTTTTACGTATTAGATGGCTGATCAATATTTGATTCTATGGATGTGTTATATGCAATTTTTAAAGTGGCTTACATATGTTAATCAGTGATGTGACATGTTATGATGCATATGATTGAAAATTAAGTATCGACCAATATTTACTTTGATATATAATAGCATAAAGAAACATTTTCATGCAAGGAAAATAAGCATGGTTACTAAGATCAACAACTGTTATGAATATCTTGCTATTTTCATATGCAGTAAGAATGATGAGTCTTAATAAATAGAAAGTTGTAAAGGTAAGTGATATATTTGTGATATACTCTATCTAATAATAGTATAGCGAATGTGGCATATACTTTACCTTCCACTTCGCATTAGAAATATACAAAATTATAGTTGTTTTCTTTTAAGTAAATATTTCTCTGCAATTTAGTGTGCGCGGTGTAAGTTGACATTACACACAGAACTATGGAGGTACTAAATCTGGGGGAAATTGGTATTCTCTGGTTTGAAGCTGAGTAAGTTGGATCAGTATTATTGTGTTTGAAGGACGAGTGTTGCATTACATTGGTAGAAATGATCTTATTTTTAAAAAATCTTATTTTTTTATTGTGGTCTCGAAGCAAATGCCGAACAACTTCAGGTAGAAGTTTCTTCGTTTTGGTCAGATACATTTCTTCAAGAGATATTCTTCGTTAGTATGCCATGGTAAGGTTATTTATTGCGTGCTATGGATGTTTTAATGAGCTTGGCGGGGTAGAATGGTTATAAAGTTAGGAACTAAGTTATAGACTGCTGATACTTTTTGCGAGATCAAGGTGACCTTCTCCAGAGGACATACTGGGCTTGCGTGACTGCTGTAGTTCCTTAGTAGAGTATGTTTCTATACTCTCGGAAGAGCATACAATTCTGGTCCTCTTTTATTTAACAGTAGTTTTTCTAGTACCAAATGTGTTAATCTGATACCGCTTTTCTCTATTGTCTGATTTAAGAATTTCCATACATGTTAAGTATTTTTGCACTTTGTTCTTATAGTTTAACTGCCAACTTTATCACCATTTCTTTGTTACAGTCTTATGGTGGTTTTCTTAACTAGGGATACCAAAACGGATCGGGATATCGGATATCCGAATCCAGATTCGAGAGTCAGGTATCCGGATCTAAGTTTCGGATATCCAGATCTCGGATGTCTGGGGCATTGACACATCATCGTAGTCTTTCCTAATTCGTATTTTGGTTGATTTTGTTCGGCTAGCAAAATATGTCTTTTTCTGTTTTCTTTCACTATTCATTTTGGAATGTTGAGAGGGGAGAACAGGATCATAGAAAGAGATAACAAATTGATGAGTTGTACATGGATTGCAAGAGTAGTGTTTCTGAAACAAGTCATATAATATTCGGTCACTAATACATATATTGGAGTGAGGAAAGGAATACAAATAATGGTTAGTACCATATTGTCTCTTCTAACCCCAGCCTCCCCATCACCAACCAAGACCTGTTTCCAATCTGCCCTGTGACTTGGTTATCAGTCTCTACGCAATAAACATTGCGTTATTAAAAGGATAGAGAAATAACAATCAAAGACATAACTATCTCTTATACCTGAAACACAACTAAGGTCATTTTCGGCTTAGGCCGCGACGAGGTAGGCAGAGGATAGGAATGACCAGGGCTTTTCATAATTTACCATTCCGGCATCGTAGTTTCAGATGCATCATAATAACGATGTCTGAATACTGGGTCTTTAAATCTGCGTCTGAAATCGCACGAATCCATTGAACCGGGTATCCGAAACCCCGAAGATCCTGATTTCGAATCAGTATCCGAATTTTGAATATCCGGATCCTTTTAGATCCGAATCTGGCCATTCCTATTCTCGACGCTTGAAGCATCATTCACTTTGTTCTAAAGAAGTTTTCCTTACCCTCTGCATGTCAGTTTTATGTTTGCAACATTCACGTCCCTGTCTCCCTTTGAATCAGCCAGTGTGAAACAGAAGCTTTCACGTATATCTTCCTCACCTTCACAGCATGAGTCAGTGTGGTGTTCTGCCGTGACTGAGCTAATTTTTAATTTATATTTTTTGGATCTCATTTGTGTTCCATTGCCTGTATATCCCAGTGGACCGAAGGCAACCAACGTGCCGCATGTTATCAGGTTTTTATAGATATTTGAAGTTTTCTGCTGGAAAGGTTTGTGACGTGTGGAAGTTGTCCAGTGTTTCCGTCAGGTGGTATATTACATTATTTCCTTAGAATTACTACTACAAAAAAATTACATTTGCGTTTACAATATCAAAATAATACCTAAATTTAAGCTATACTATACTTTGCTTAAAGAGCGTGTTATTTAAAAAAAAATCCTTTTTTAATTTATTCTTTTCTATAGTGAGAGCTTCGCACACTCAAATCCTAAAGTGTTCTGCAACCATGCAAAACAAAACATCGTTGCAGGCTAGTGTTTATTTTAGGATAAAAATGTACATATAATTATTTTAAATTAATTACAGTTAACTGGATTATTCTGTCGTATATCTAATGATTTAATATTGTATTGTCATCGGAAGCAAGCAAGTATTTACAAAATTTTAAAGAAATCGGCTGATGAAAAGTGAGTTGAAAATCAATTACAAGATTTGTACCACCAGAGATGATACAGAATAAGTAAATGAAAAGTGTGTAATAACTGGCTAATTTAAGAGCATTATTCGATCACGTTTAGCTTATGAAATGCTGAGATGGTAATAATTTAAATTCATTATTATGGAACTAAATTGCTGGTAGCCTGGTGGGCCAGTACGTGCCTGCTAACAAGGAGACGGACTAGCAGATGACCAACAGAAATAGAAACTGCAGACTTTCCCATTGGCAATATTTCTAGACACACGAGACTTTGGGAAAGGAGGATGTTTGGCCGGCGAAATTTTACTCTGGTGAAGTGTTAGTCCGACGAAGTTTTAGACGTCCAAGGTTTTCGACGAGGGGAAGTTCAGCCTGGCAAAATTTTAGACTGACGAAGCATGTGTCTGGCGATGTGTTGGTCTCACTAAGTTTTGACCTTGCAAAGTTTCGGCTGGAAAATCGTGGTACTCGAAGTTTCGACTGCGAGATACTAATACCGTATGCCCGTATGGCTTCTCTCTCTCTCCCTGTCTTGTAGTAACTGAGATCTAGTGGGAGATCTTCGAGTTTTAGAGTCAGACCATAGTTTCCCCCAGCATTTGAAACCATAAGTAATCCAACGTTTTATGATTTATTCATCTCTGTGTAACTTGTACTTACAGAGATCTAGAATGGAAGGGGACAAAAAGACATGCATATAATATATGAAAATACATAAGCGGACTGGAGAAAACTAAGCGAATGAAAAGGATCCACCAGTTCTAGAGTCAAAGTTATATTTACTCCCATCCTTTCAGACCTTAGAAATCCAGCAGTGTATGGCTCATCGCTGTCCAACTTGAAGTTGCTGAGATCTAGTAGGGAAAACTGTGTATCTTCCCTTATTCACTGGTGTTTATACCGGGGCGCTAATAATTAGAGAGCAAAAATAAACACTGTAGTATAAAAATTGTGTCTCCATCATGTTATCAAAGAGTTTGTGAAAATTAACATTAATTCAATCTTACACTTTAGATAAAGGAGATTGATTTAAGATGATTATATATTTTAGATTCATCAAGTGCAGGACTGTTGTTTCCAGGAATTGAAGCTAAGGTAAGTGTTTATGTCTTAATTACAATTAATATAGTATTGTGATGTTGAAGCACATACTCGTACTGGTGTTAGACGTTGTAACATTTCTTGCAAACATAAATTGTAAGACTTTGGCGAGTCTACACTGTGTAAACTAGGATATTTTCTAATGCAAAAGAAAATCGGAAGTTATAGATTTGCACTACCTCCAATGAGATTAAATATTTTATTATTATTAATAATGAAATATATGAATAATATATTAATAACTATATAATAGTTAACTATATATATTAATAGTTATTAATAATATATTATTAATAACTATATATTAATAAATATTTTATTTATTAATGTGTACATGTGGATCATTATGAATTTGAATTTAATTTTAAGGCCTTTAGGCAACTTTGACTCAGGCCGAATGGATGATGATAAATGAATTGGTGAAATGAAGAAAGTGGAAGGAAACGGGAGAACCCAGAGGAAACTCATGTACACGGTGTTTGTCCACCACAAAGCCCTCATGACATGAGCAGGGATGGAACTGACTACCCCAAGCACCAAAGGTGAGAGCTCTATCATTGAGCCACTGCGGCCTATATGTGTATTATGTGTACGATACACATGTAGGTCATGTACATGTACATCGTATGCTGTTTTTGTGAACAGTAAACAAGTAAATGAAGTTCGCAAAAGTTATTGCAAACAGTGTAACTTTGATAACAGTAAATAAAGTAAGCATTAGAGGGAAAAAAAGTAACATTTCCTTAAGTGGTACTCAGACTCAGCCGCGCAAAACTTTTTACCTACTGCTTCGGTATAATACCAACTTACCAAACACACTACACATGGTACTTCATATACCAAGTTAAATTTGAGCTGAAGACTATTTAGCCAAAGTATCACTATTTTGGAGTGGGTTTTCCGATCAAACTTGAAGTTATAGAGACGAATCTGGTTGCGGAATTCAAACATATATGAATAACTATGAAGTATAAGGATTCTAGTTCCAATCTATTATAGCTTCCGAGGTGATTAACAACTTTTCTCTAAATGAGTTGTGAAATGCGTTGTGAGAAACTAATAAACTTCTTAGTTTCCACTGTACGACAATTTCGATTTTTATTTTCATAATAGCATTACAAACCCCAAGTAGCACCCAAACGTTGAAAATACGTGGATTAAACGCTAGTACCGGAACGTTGTGTTAGTGTTGTAGATGTACCGAAATGTCAGTCTGTTCAACGGTTTATTCGACGTTAATGGTTGAGGAGAAACAATGAAGAAACGGGTTTAGATGGCCAAATCAGAGCATGAATGCTGTCTATTGCTATACACACATTTAGTTTCATTTTATCCGTTGCTTTTATCACGATATACGGTGTCAATTTTCCAATAGTAAATAAACCGAGCGACTGCTGTGGGGTACGAACACAGGAACGTTCTGCATTTCTCGTTGGTAGCTCGACGCGTTGACTACTTATCCAAGAATCCACCTGGGTAGTCCACTACTCTTTTACTGTATCGTTGAAATTAAATGTTCGTTGAAATATAGTTTAAAATTAAACCTGTTTTCAACATGCAAATCAAAACATGAAAAATATAGTTATTTCATTGTATTTGCTTTTAATTATAATGTTTAAGCAATTAAATTATAAACACAAGTGTGAAACGAAATCTAGGACATAGTATGAGCGATAGTTAAAAGTAAGTCACATTAACGTGAGTCATGTCACTGTACGTAAGTCACAGTATGTCATATCAACGAAATTCTAACTTTGTTGAAATATGGTTTAAAATTCAATCTGTTTTCAACGTGCACATGGGAATACCAAAAACTAGTTTGTGTCATTCAATTAATTTTTAATTATATATTTTTGACATGATATTAGTAAGAAATACAATAAACAAAATCTCTTATACCATAGTTGAAAAAAGCATTGGATATATGTTGTATGAACGCCTTATCAACGCAATGACGTATTTGTTGAAAAGGATTTAAAAATAAACTTAATTTCTTTTTCAACCGTTAACGGAACGATGAAAACCAGTATGTGTACTACTGGGGAATGTATACAAATATAATGCGATATAATTACAAACCAATAGACTGCAAAATATGTTTCTCTAAAACTTCTATAGCATTTAATTTAATGGTAACGCATTCTTCAACTTGTACTTTATAGTCGAGGGTGTACATAAAAGAATATTGGGGCTCAATTTGATATGGTGTCTTTTAGTTGAGGTGTACAATGTTCATTCACGGCCAGAATGAAAGAGGAAAGATGACAATTTTAGTTGTGTGCATGCGCGAATTTGTTTCACTGTCCTTCCGCTTGACAGGGCCTGAACCAGTACCAAAGATATCCATAGACGGGATGACAGAGCCGTGGCCTCCAAAGTCACCCGATCTGACCCCATGTGGGTTTTATAAAGGATCATATATGTGTCTCCGTTGCCTACATATTTACCCGATTTGTGGCGTAGGATTGAAGCAGATGTCGTTTTCATTACTCCACACATGCTCATTAAATTATGATAAGAACTCGCCTATTGGTTGGATGCATGCCACATGGCAAAAAGTTCTCATGTTGAGCATTTGTAGCGAAACACTGTGCTACCCTTTCATTTTATGTGTGATTCACTAGTGTAAGTCAACGTACAGAGATATTAAACAACTTTAAAACCCCGATATTCTTTTATGTACACCCTGTGCTAAAAACTTATGCTGTGCAAAATGGTGACCTTTTGTAAAATATTATCTGAAGACGTGATATTTTTCTAACAGTGAAAAGGGAGAAAAGCTAAAATACCCTACACATAAATTATATGATTGAGTTTTTAATGTTTGATTGATATTTTACTATTTCAGACTGTTGATCTGAGTACAAATGAAACTTTACCAGTTGGTGCAAAAGGTCACATACTTGTTCGTGGACCAACATTAATGAAAGGATACTTTAAAAAGCCTAAGGTAAGTCAACGACAAAAAACTAGAGGAAAAGATACATATTAAATGTGTTCCTACAGCTAAATGTATCAATAGTAAACTCCATAAAAAGTATAGTCTTGTATTTTAAATGCGAGTCTCAAGATGTCTCTCAATACTGTAACTATTTATTAGTAATATATCTGTTAACTAGTAATCAATGATTAAACATAATTCATTTTAAGTAGTACACGAATTACGAGCAAGGTAATTACGAAATATACCGGTAGTAATAAAAAACATTGGAAGCGTCACTTACTAGCTCAGCAATTCGAATAGGTCGTTCTCAACGAATTTCATTCGGATCTATCATATAACCTGACACGAACGGCTAGGGACTCGGTCTTACGCGCGCTAGACTTGCCTTGTTACTTTTTCCAAAATAAATATTGAGTGAAATTATTTGAATGACATTAACCAGCAAAATCACTGTCTCAGAAGTTTGGCGACATACTTAACAATTATTGGCGTTTCAACAGGTGTGCCGCGGCACACCATACTGAGAATCATTGGTGTTGAGCAGCGTTTCTCAACATTTTTCATGCCGCGACTCCCTTTTACTTTTTCTTCTGGCTCCCCCCCCCCCCCCCCAAATACTTTCCTTGTCTATAATAAACGGTTTCGTTTCACTTTGTCTGTGTTGAAGCCTTCAGGAGGCTATTTAATACATACACACACGGCCCTCACGTTGAGAACCCCTGGTGTTGGGTGTCCAATTTGATATAACATACGTTGAATATTTCTTTATATGATTATATGAATAGTTTTATCTTTCCGTCTTGTTGTTTCCTACACACATATTGTTTCATCCATGTACTTTGTTATGTAGTTCGTCACTTATGTTTTTGTTTAAGAAGCTCGTGATTCTAATATTTTTCTCCTTTCTCACATCGTTTATTTTTGTTTGCACGATTGCAACGTGTTAGTTATGTTTCTGTATAACTTGCCGGTTATTCACAAAAAACATCTTTGCGTACTTTTGTAAAGTATTAGAGTAAGCTGACCGATGACGGGCACACCGCGTATGATGGTCACCCCTTGATATTTTCTCACACACATAACAGGTGACAGTGTAATTCTGTGTGGAAGTATGTGATGACACACTAAGAAGGCTGTCAAATTCGAAGGAAATTCTGGTGACGAGTACAGCCTGTGACGTCAAATGAGAGGGTGCTTCGCCTATCCCTATGATGGTCACAGCGACTGGTCTGTATGATGGTCACTGTGGGTGTTCAAGTACAAGTAACGGTTACCCCTTGTTCTTTCTTCTCGTGTGGAAGCAACCAATTTGTTAGTTCCCGTTTAGATACTGACAAGTACGTAAGCTTCTCTACGTTGTCCCCTCTTCCACTGATGAAAACACAAACTATGAGAAAACAAACGTGTGCAACCGCATAACTGAAATCCCGTTTCTCCAAATAAAATGAAGACGATTCGTGATAAGCAACTTAAAGAAGATCTCACGCGCACGCGTACCAGTGGCAAAGGCGATCCTTCGTCGCTTCAAGGTATTTCGGAGAGCGTTGAACAAATAACTTCACAAACCCATGGTGTTATTTCCAGTTGTATTGCTCGTACCACTGGTAAAACCTTTCCTGCCAGAAAGAAATTGAACTTATCGGGTGATGCTTCTGATTGCTGTGTGTCTTGTGGACAACATTATTACGAAAGAAGTGCTACGAATACAGGTGATTGGATTCAGTGTGTTTTGTGTAATCTGTGGGCACATGAAACGTGCGATGAGTCGTAGGGTGTGCTGACCGAAACAAAATATTTTTGCGGCAAGTGTTTTGATGTGGAATAGGGTCCAGGCTACAGACTGTGGTATAAAAAAAAGTGAAATGTTGTAAAAAATTGTGTTTAGCTAAAACAGAGCTTATATATACGAAATAAATAGTGCGAGGTGATTCTAAAAAGAAACTCGGAATGTTAATGTTACACTTTAATTTACGAACATCCATTTAGCGCTATCCTTAGGATTTTCATGGAAGTTTTCACGTAGGATGCACTACTAACAGAACTGCTTTACAGCTTGCACCTGCACAACTCATGTTTTTCTATGTACCCACTTAACATAGGTTCAAATATTCGACTACAAATATCATTGTATTGTCCATATATTAAATATTATGCACTTTTGACTAACATACATGTGATTATTTAGACTATTTTTTTCACCAAATTGTATTCTTTTTTTAATGGCCATCATAGGCGACGGGTGTGGCCATCATTGGGTATAGTATTCCTATGATGGTCTTTTTGAGCACTTACACATTTCCCCTCTGTTATCCATAAGTACTACAGTATAGTTCATTATTTTCCTTTTAATGGTAAGTTGATAGACCAATGTTTGAAACCCACCTGGCATGATTCTTTTCTCTTTAGATATTTTGAAGTTGTAAGGAAAAGTTGTTAGGGTGGCCATCATCGGTCACCTTACTCTATGTGATTTCATACTACTTTCCTTTTAATGGTGAAAACTTGTAGTAATTTGCTAATGGTATTATGCATAGTTTCAGAGAATCCTTTGCAATTGCTATTGTAAACATGAGGCTTGGTTGAAATAGCTAGCGGGTAGGCATAAATAAACCTACCAAATTAAGCTTATTCGTTTAACTCTGTACATAATAACCTACTTTTAATTAAGCCCAGTTATGTGAAAAGGAACCAATTCCAAAACATTGTTTTTTCGCTAAACCAAATTTAACGAAACACTAGAACAGAAATTCATCCTTACCTCAGTTATAATCATCGAACTATAAAAAGCTTCAACTGACCATCTATAGTTTAATTGCTAGATTCCAAATATATAACTATATATACACTTCCAAATATATAACATTACCTTCCAATATGGGACTAAACTTCACAAGTATGACGCCTATTTTATTACGAAAGTGCATCCTACAAATAAACAGCAAAACTCTCATTTTCCAGCCAACATACTGTTAAGACCAGGAAGAACAAAAAATATCCTACATTGTTCGTAATGCTGGTTTCCATCACGTTACTAATGATAACTTCGACTTAAAAACGATGCCTCGCAATGTGTATGCATCGGGCCATTGAGGGGGAGCCTTAAAGTAGAAGATAATTTTCTTCTTTGAAAGAAAAACACATCATTTATCCACCAATGGACAACATATATCAACTTCTAGTAAAGCAAATACTCTTCTCTAGCAAGCGAAGATATGCCAATGGCATCTGAGAGAGGACACGTCTGCCCCTCCCGGCCGAAATAGTATTCCAGCCTGGCCTCAGCTAGTCTAAAGGAAACTCAAATTCAGTAAGTAGTTCAACTGTCAGAGAAAACAATGTCAAGAAGAAAGTGGTAAAATCTCTACCCTTCTTGATTGGTCTATTGAGTATTAATCTAAAGAAAAAATATACACCTTCTACAGCATTCTTCATGAATGGATCAAAGTTAATTCGATGCTTAAAATTCACACTGCTGGGTCACTCATAGCACTCGTACGATAGTCACCCAAGCTACGAAAAATGTGGTCATGGCCTCCTGAATCGGTTCTGCTTAAAGAAGGAAAGCCAAATCCGATTACTTATGCAAAGTTTCAAGACAAACGCCATCCTATCCAAAGTTTGACAAGGAAAAGAAACGGATTGAAAAACTGAAACAGAAACAATTGAAAAAGAATATAGAAAACTAACTTAAATCTTCCCATCCCGTAAAGTCTCTGCCACTCGGCAATGGCCACCAGCAACACCTGAAGTGAATCATAACTTTAGAATACCCGTAGCAATCTAAAACACTAAGAACAATGATACCCGAAATTCGACCCAAATATTGGAAAATCTATGCAGGAATAACAAACCTGTCAAACGAATTAGAGATTTTGACCATTTTCAGGAAGTTGAAAAAAAACCTGAAATTCAAAGAAAAATGAAACCCGAAAGACGAAGTTTGCATTCTTCATCACTAAACAGTTCCTTCACACCATGGATGAAGAGTAAACAACAATATGTCAAACTATCGAGGTTTCTTGTAGCAAAAGAGCTAAAACCAAATGTAAACCTTCAAGAAATTTCAATCAAAGGAGAGGTATAATCACGAGATTTACAACTATAGCAATAATCTTGTTGGCATCGCTCCACAACGTGGCTCGGATTCCATGTTAATATGCCTCTAGTATTCCATGAAGATATAAACCACTATAAACCCAATCTGAAAAAGATTTTACAAAAGGTATTTAATATATGCTGCGGGAGATAAATGCTCGGGTTGTAGAACATATCTTGGAAAATAATACGACTATTACACTCTATATTTTATGATTAAGTAATAGTTTATTTCTAATGTTGTATGTTTTACTATTTATTCGCAAAGATATGCTAAGGGTTTTTTTTAAATAGAAGGCAATAATTGTGTCCATTTTAAAATAATTTTCATTTACAGGAAACGAAGGAAGCAATTGATGAAGAAGGATGGCTGCATACAGGGGACATTGGCTACGTTAACCAAAAGGGACAGATCTTTGTATTTGACAGAATCAAGGAAGTCTTTAAGTATTTAGCTCATCATGTAAGTTTCAAGTATAAAATCACACCACTAGGAAAGCCCATTTTATATTACACTGATGAACATTTTCTTTACAAGAAAACATAACACTAACTCCATTTGTAGTTTGACATGCTGAATCTTTCATATGTAGTCTGAATCTTTTTATCAGGAATAGCTTTTTGTGATAGTCACTGTTTGTATAATATACTGCTATACCCGAGGCTTTGTTTGTTATAATTTTCTATGTTATAAAAAGTGGAAGTGCTTGATCGAATGAGGGAAATTTTGCTCACAAATGTGCAAGATTATTTATGTTCTAAAATGTTTATATCAGAGCTGAAACTAGCCACCTGGTCAATCGAGTCATTCGTGTCACCTATTGATCCGGGTCACAGTGTCTATGCTTTGGATCCGGCTGACTCGGTCTGATGTGGTGACCAGATTTTAACCCGGAGCTCAAAGCAGATATGTCATTCTTTCCTTGTTGCACACTGTTGCATTTTTATTATTATTCTCCAGTCTTTTCATCTACGTGACCTGGAGCAAGGGTATTGTTACTCCCAGATTACAAAAAATACGACGCCAAGAAATTACTGACGACAGTAATAACATATGGAAATAATCTCATATCCCCGACAAGAACAAAAATACCACCGGAGGTGTACAAATACTCCCTCAAAAAATCAATTCTGAAACAACTTCCAGGATAAAAGCATTAAAAGCTCTTAAAACTCTCAAATATGAAGTTCCCATACGTAGCTCACTTCTCAACGAATCTAATATTATAATATGGATTGATTCTAACCACAGAAACAAGACCGGTCGGCGGGTCAATTCAGTGAAGATTCTATCATGGAGTCACCGAGTTAACTCAGTCTGGTGTTTTCGGTCAAGACCGAGTCCCGGGTCAATTGGGTTATTCGGTTCAAGTTTCGGACCGGGTCTTTGGGCCATGTATGTTCGGGTCAGACCGGGTCACCAAAAATGACCCGATTTTAGCTCTGGTTCAGATAATGCACTGCTATGGTAAGCCGAGAGCCAATATTGAACGTTAGTATGCCTGTCAACCAAAGGATTTTGTTGCTCTTTGCGTGGAGTGTTTTGTGTTGTATATTGTTCTCATGTTGATATTATGTTAGTTATGAGAAACGTTTCAATACGCCAAGAAAGTGTTTCAATCATTCAGAGAATTTCTGTCACATTTATAGTGAACTAACCTTCAAGTTTCAGAAGCGAAATCTCAATGCACTTTAAAAAAGTGTTATGAACTTCATCTTTTTATATGCCATTTGTAAGTCTTATGATTTACGGGGGGAAGCGGTCATTCAACTGATTGCTATTCCTGTTTAACTAGCATAAGAGGAATCTCATCTAAGGCAAAATATATGGTTAAGTATGTCAATTTTCTATCTGTAATGAGGTTTGTATTACATAGTCAAGAATATCCTTACCAAAGTATCCAGGTTCCTTGAACTTAAGTGATGACTCCGATTCCGTTTGGAAAGAGGGACCAAGGCAAATGGAGTTCCATTATGCTGGCCGACTACTGCTGAAGAATGAAGAGAGACACCCGAAAACCACAATATATAGCCTAAAATTATCATATACAACTTTTTAGGTATGTCAAATTATGTAAGTACTAATAAAACTTTAAACGTGTGCCACAAAAATATGTTATTATTATCTTATTACCTTAGATTTCACCGAGTGAGCTTGAAGAACTTCTTCAGAAGCATCCGTCAGTAGTATCTGCAGGCGTACTGGGAGTTCCAGATCCTGAATGTACAGCGCTTCCTCGTGCTTACGTAGTGAAGAAGCCTGGTCACAAGGTCACAGCGGCAGAGTTAGAGAAATATGTAGAAGGTAATTGGTTGAATTCCTTATCTCCGTTTCTTCTTTACAGAAAGCATATAAGTAAATCTACATGATTTAGGAGTTAAAATGTCGAAGACAAGAATGTGAACTAGTATCTTGTTAGCGCACCGGTATGAACGTCAGTGAATAAGGGAAGATATAGTGTAGTGTTCGTCCTGTCTGTCTGTCTGTGCCCCCTAGATCTCAGCAATTACAAGTCCAACAGAAATGAGGAATACACCGTTGGATTCGCCATGATCTCAAACGGTGCGGAAAATTCGGACCTTAACTCTAAAACTGACAGGTTCTTTTCATTTGGTTATATTCCTCCATTTTTCCTATGCATTTTCACATTGTCTTTTTCCTTCCCCCCCCCCCCCCCTTCGATCTCAGGAACTACAAGTCACACAGGGATGAACGACATACCGTTGGATTTGTTATGGTCTGAAACGGTGGGGAAAATTATGAGTTTACAACTCGCAGGTCATTTCCAATCGCTTAGTATTCTCCATATGTTCCCCTCCTAGATCTCAGGAACTATAAGTCACATAGAGATTAGCAATTAACGTTGGATTTGTCATGGTCCAAAACGGTCTGATATCTTATCACTTTAACTTTAAGCTGATAGGCCATTTTCAGTAGCTTAGTATTCTCAATCTGTATGTTTGTTTGCTCCCCCCTCTAGATCTCAGGAACGACAAGTTGGATAGAGATTATCCATACACCGCTGGATTCGTCATGGTCTGAAACGGCGGGGAAAAAACTGAGTTCGAGTCTACAATTGGTAGGGACTTTTCAACTGTTTAGTAATCTCTATCCGTATAAAAAATCCTTCGGGGTAAAGGAAAGAGTGACGCAAGGATTCTACTTACAAAAGAAGTGATATCTATTTTGCGAGTGAATTTCTCTGTGTCACTATGGCGGAAGTTTTTCCTTTGTAATAAAAATAAGAGAGATTTAGTATCCTCCCTTCCGCCTTAGCAACACAAAGAAAATCACTCGCAAAATAGATATCACTTCTTTGGAAGTAGAATTCTTGCGTCACTCTTCCCTTTACCCCGAAATGCTTTTTTATACTGATATCACTTATTTTGTAAGGCTGTCTATTAAAAAAAGTGCATAGTTTTCATGTAAATGGTCGATTTTGGACCATGGTAGGCTCCGTATATTGAAAACGGTAACTCCTATCAACAATAAGCATTTTATTTTATCCCAGCTTGTTGGAGTCCGCAATTAACCCCAACACCCCTGGGACTAAAACAAAAAGACAGACAAACTTTTCGGTGAAAATTCTGTGATTCGGTTTAAAAAAAAGTCATAACTTTTTAATCCCTTCACCGATTTTGACGTATTATACACTGTTTTAAAACTTATTGAATCGTAGATTAAGATTCCGCAAGTTTCGGCCGCCTATATGGTCTGGGGCCAGTGCTATCACCAGAAATGTGAAATTCTGACTTTTTTCGCACCGTCCTAGGGTGTCTCAGGGAGGTCCTACCGAACCATTTTGTGTGTGTGTGTGTGTGTGTGTCTCTTAGTGTGGCAAAGAGCTTTCAAATGCAAGATCAAGCATCAACATCAAATATATGCAGCTAGTTCACTAGATCCGAAACTAGCTGCATATATTTGAGTGCGCTAACAGAGTCCTTCGTCAGCGTCACTCGAAGAAGTATTGTTCTTCATGATTTCTTCCCCTGGATCTTAGTAACTATAGATCAGATAGAGATGAACCATACACCGTTGGGTTTGTCATGGTCTGAAACTGAGGTGAAAACTATATGACTTGTACTCTTTCTTTTGGGTGATGTTAAAAGAACACTGATTTCATGCGGGGGCGCTTTGGTTTTGTCTATATAATAAAACCAAGACTTAGCATGTTATTTCATCTTACAAGCTGTATCGTTTCACTTAACACCTAGCTTTTCTAAAGCTGTTTCTCCGAAACTCTTTCTGTGTAGGCAATCGCAGCTGCTCTTGTTGGATTTAAAACGAAATAGCTCTAGCATGCTTGTTTCTGTGAATAATTATGAAAATATGGAAGTGGAGATGAACAATATTACAAATTATAGAGTAGGAAGTATGTCTGATTGATAGTTTCATGCGATTCCCTGCTTCACAGCAATTAGCATGTTAAGAGAAAATAGTAATATTAACAATTTCTATTATAAAATCTTATACTTACTTCTTCTACGATATTTGTCTCAATATATTGGTGCTGTTCGAATAGTACTTGCAGACTCCGGAAGTCAAGGGATTCAAGTTGCCAAGAATAAAGGAAGTTCGAGGTAATGTCTTATAGATAAGTCAAAATATATGTGGCACAAGATTGTCATATGTTGTGTATGAACACATTAAGATTCAAGGTTTCTTTGTGCAACATATGAGTCTTGCTTCATATCTATTTCAACTTATATATGAAAGATTAGTTTGAAATGTTATTTTTTTCGTAAATATCACTTCATTATTTTGACTTCTGGAATCCTCATTGGTAATTTATTAAAACAAGATAACAATGCCGTTTTATTTGTTAAGGACAGGACTATAAACTGAAAAGGGAGTATGAATAATGCGAAAACCATTTTTAAAATCTGGTAGGAAATCATACTTGTAAACTTGTTCGAAAACAAACAAGTGTGTATTGATTAATGCCAATATTGACTTGCATAGATACTGATAAAAGTGCTGCCATCAATACTAGCTTTTGTTGTTCAAATTTCCTATGTCAGTATATAGACACTTCCATTGGGTCTCCAGAATGCATGTCCATCGTATTTTTACAGTCCTTAATTTTTTTTCGCTCAAAAATCCAAACAAGCTGTTAAAACAATTAAATCTGAAAGTTCTTCCTTCCAATTCAAGAATTTTAAGTTTGCTCAGCTCAATTGAATCTTACCAATCTGAAAGCATGCCTAGCTTTTGTAAAATGTAATTTGATTCTAAAATGCGATAAATAGTTCCTCATTGGGTATGAGCTAAAGATGTAAAACAAATAAAAAAATAAAAATAAATAAATAAATTCAAAATTTCTCGTTGTTAGAAATTTCTCGTAAAATGTAATCTAAGAGTTAGCTAGATTTCTATGCATGCACCTTTGTTTACTTTATGTGTCATGATATTTAGAATATGCGTTTCTAAGACACTCAAAATTCTAAACCATTTTAAATTTATTTCACAGAAAGAGTACCGGACTTCAAGCGCTTAAGAGGAGGTGTTATTTTTGTCGACAGTCTACCACTGACAAAGGTTGGAAAACTATCTCGTCCTGCTCTAAAAGAATTTTTGAATCAGGATAACGGTGTTAAATAAAGGCATATCTGATCATCGTACAGCTGAAAATACTTGTAATAAAGACCCAAAGAGACTTACTCAACAGTGTTATACTATAGAATATTGTATAGGAATATTTCAACGTTTTCTTTAAAGATAAATCTTTTGTAAATACATTGTTTGCGATAAAACATATTCCAGTAATAAAATTCATAAAAAATATAAGTTTGTGAAAATTATATTTTTTAAATATACTTCGAATCCTAAATCTTTTTCATTAGTAGCGTTAATGAAAATTTTCAATGCAGCCTGTTTCTTGGTTTGCTCCTCTTTCCAGAAAAGTGGCTATTTTTTTTTAAGAGATGATAATAAGCGTAACTAAGGGTCGTATTATAAAATGAAATATCTACCTCATGTTAGGCACAGTACAATTCGTGACTCGTGAATTCAACAAAATTTTTAACACTCAAAAAACCACATCGAGTAGATATTTCGTAAAACTATGCTTTTTAACTCATGAAATACTTGCGAAATTTGGACATGTTTCTTCCATCCACGAATTCTCTGCACTACTCAAGAAATTATACCATTTTTTTCATTCATTCAGGAAAATAATGCCTAAATAATAAAAATATAATTCGTCTTCAAATAGCTATCAACAGATTCGCGAGCACAGAGAAGTTTAGAATGGCATTTTATCGTCCATGGCAGCATATTTCCGAACCTAGTTTGTCATCTAGCGGAAAAATACGATCTACATTATTCTAATGCGATTCGTTATTTACTCTTGGCGATATTCGTGGTGAAAGGCTTTGTGAAAACAAATCGAACACGTAAAATATCATGCCACGAAACGTCTTGCTATCGGCAAGACGAAAACAGAGTTTCAAATGAAGATGGTGAAATATTTGTTTTTCAAAGTTTTATTGTGAGCTGACCAAGAATCGAACATATCTGACCATGACAAATTTTGACCTGTTTTTATCACATAGCTACATATGAAAATTTAGCTGAATGATTGACAAATAAACTTCTTCGTAGTTATAAATGTGTATATTAAAATTTTTATATTTGCTTTTGCAAATGTAGAAGTATGTGGAAAACTTGAATCAATCAATAATTAATAGTATTATTAGATGGTTGTTATTTCAAAGGAAATGCAATTTATCTACGTTTCTAACAGCAAGGATTAGTGTAAGGTGTATTTATAAAGTTGTGAAACGGCATTCGAAACAATTATTTATTATTAGTTACCGGTACTCAATAATTTTACCTTTGTACTCACGAAATTTTACCTTGTACTCGCGATGTTTTAATATTTTCGCTCACGAAATTTAAATATCTTTATTCACTTAATTCTATTACCGGTAATCTTGTCTTTTAGCGTCGTCACCGTATATCACGATTGGAGTGATAGCAGTGATCGCTGCTATTTCCATATAACGGTTAAATATAGCAGTTTAAAATAACAGCTAAAATGACAGTTTATATAAACGTTATTTTTCGTTACTGTGATAATAGTTAAGTACGCTATATGTATATAGCAGTTAAAATAGCTGCCTAAAATAACAGTTTACGCAGTGGTTTTAAAAATCTGTTTAGGAAAACGTATCTAAATGGGTGTTATTTATTCCTAATCAGGGGTGCCCACGAGGAGTTTGGGGGGCCCAGAAGATGGCCATGGGAATTTATCAGGGGATTTTGAAACAGATTTATATTAAGAGGGATATATAAAAACTTCCTATAATTTGTTTAGATTAAAATGTGAAGGTAATGAAGCATCGATGGTATTCTCAAAACGTTACACAGGGATTACTAAGAGTGAGTTTTGGTAGGAAGGATCAGAGCTGGATTAAGGAGGGATAATGGGGCTGTAGCCCGGGTCCCCACTGCTTCAGGGACCCGCCAAAAAAATAGCACCCTATGTAAATGGTATGCACAGGAGCAGGGCTGTCATAATGCATGGGCACAGTGGGCAGTCGTCTGGGATATCTAAAAATATACGGGCCCACCCCATTCCCATGCTAATCTAACCAGTTCTAAGACGCATTGACTTTTCTAAATCCTTAAATTGATCATACTTTACTCAATTTGGAGAAGTATTGTACGTCAGTTTCTTATCAACAATTATAAATATTAACGCGTGTCAAGTTATTCTAACGATTTTCATCCGAAATTACAAATGAACTAGGCTCGTTCCCAGCATCTCTGTGCATCAGTGCTGCAAACTACTTTTAATTATTATTATCAAAGGTGGTATTACACTGGTATTTAGTAGTAGTGCTACTACAATATTAGTATTAATATTAAAGTAGTAGTATTATTACTACTAATAGTATTATTATTATTACTAGTATAATTATTATTAATAGTATTACTTGTATTATTATTAATAGTAGTATTAGTACCACTAATAATATCAATATCGTTAAAAGTAGTATTATCAGTATTAGTAACATAACTAATATTGGTAATTGTAATATTATTATTCGTGCTACTAGTAGTACTAGTATTATTAATAGTACTACTGCTATTACTTTTATTAATAGTAGTACTACTAGTATTACTATTACCGATATGAGTAGTAATATTAGTACTCCTTATAGTATTATTACTAGTACAGTAATACTACCAGGGTGAGTCATATGTTCGTAGCGTTTTCATGGATAATGTGCAGCACCCACCTCCCCTTGTACTACAGAAGCCTATTCGGCGAAGTACATCCCATCACACTTTATGGTCCTTCTCGAACGTTCCACCAGTGACACAAACCCCTGACGATACCAGGCTGCAGGCTTTGAAGCAAAGAACTCAGTAATGCCAGTTGTCACATCATCCACGGAATGGAATTGTCTGCCCCGCACGAAGTGTGCCATGGAACGAAACAGATGAAAATCAGATGGCGCAAGGTCGGGACTATAGGTGTGTGTGTGTGGTAAAATGTCTTAACTGAGAGCAAAGTTAAATGTCGAATCGATTCAAATTTCATATCAGAGGTCTCCAAATAGCATCAAATATTTATAACATTAAAAAAAAACATACCAGCAAGAAATTCCATTTCGCCTAATTTTAGGGTGGAATACCATTATTAGGGAAAATTAATAGAGCGAAATGAAACGTCGAATCGATTCATATTTCATAAATCTATATTATGAACCAAAAGGTGTAAAGACATGGTGTCGTTCAAAAGGTCATAGCTAGACAAGAGAACCCCTGGAACCGTATTGATTGGCGCAGTGATTCAATGTTGCCAGCCCATTTTCTAAAAATAAATTGTTCAAATTACTACCATTCAGTTAAAACTAGCTGCGCCAAACTTGGAATAAAAAATAGTCGACACAATAAGAAAACACTGAGGTCGCCTATGTTGACAAGCAACCTACTTACCAGTGTTGCCAATATACTTCCTATACAATTCTCGTTTATCACATTGCTTCCATTATTCTAGTCACAACAGCACCAGACTTGGCATAAACATTGTTTGACAAAATAGGAACATACTGCGAATGTTCCCGATCCACAGTAATTCCGTTGTCGGTGTTGCCAGCCCATTACATTAGCTAGGAATCTCAGATACAGCCCAATTGCGACCATTTTCCACTGGATATATTAACAATAATAAATGTAGAGGAGAGGATTTTGGAGGAATCAGACCTAGATTTATTCAAGAACTCATCCCAGTATTTACCTTGTATGACTGAGCAAAACCCCGGATAAGCTTAGTCACTATGGTCAGCACCAGGAATCAAACCCCAGTCCTCCCGATTGCTGAGCTACAGACTGCTCTATCTCGTCGAAATAGATAGTAACAGAGAGATAGGGCTGAAGGTATGGAATGAGAAAATGTATGGCGCATAACACTTCCGTGGTGCTAACCATTGCCTCTCTCAACAATTCAGTAACTCATTCACGGATTTCGCACACTATTCTCAGTCAATGTCTTGCCATACTTTGTATACACAGCCATGACATCCGTGACTCGATTTACCCGGTTGTTGGTGCACCCTTAGAAGCCAAACAATTTCCCTTACGGCTGCCACTGTTAACTAAAATTTGATCGTCTTGCAAGTCTAACAAGTCCCGCATTTCACCACTCGAAACTTACTTCGCTTTCTCCACTGGTATATCTGCCGCGACCTAGCGTCTGATATAACAAAGAAACAAGAGGGGCAATCCGTGTAATGTTAATGTTGTCAGGCTGGAAACAATTCGCAGTTTCCTTACAGTTATATGTATTTTCTTGATCTAAAAAAATTGCTTTTTTAAAAAATAATAATAATAATGGCTTCTTTTAATGGTGCATACTAACCGACTAGTAGTGTGTATTCAGTTAAGTGGATACATACATATACCCAGATAGCACAGTAAACTTGAAGCAAGTTTGCTGCAGTATTGACATTGCAAGTCCCCAAACTTGCAGCAAGTTTAGCACTGCAAGGCTGCAAAGTTGTTACAATATTGCAGCAAACGTGGTACTTGACAGATGCGAAATTTGCTACAAACCTTGCTTTTAAAAGTGTTCGCAGACTAACATCGACCCTGTAACGAGAAAACTTTTCAGACTGCAGTGCGATTGGAACTCACGACCTTCGGATTTTTTGCCCACCATTCTACACTGTTACAACACTTTGACTGTTTTAGGTTAGATCAGTTTATCATAAGTTAGATTTGTATTTGTTGCAGGAAGTTATGCACTATGGTCATGGTGTCCTGTCATTGCAGATACACTTCCGAAAAAAAAAAAAACTAGGATATGCCTTTGCACTATGTGCTATCCAACACAGAAATAACCTAGTTTCTCTTTTCTCTCCGTAAATTTTCATAATTTTTACTAATCGCGGGGGCAACTACTAAATTAAACCTAAATGAAATATTGCGATGCTTTTCTTCCAATAGTCATTGCTTTATCTGGTCTCTGGATCCATTTTACCTCGAAATCACATCAGCACACTGACAGAAGTTAAAAAAAAAAAAAAAAACGCGAAGGTCGGTTGTGAGGGATGCTCTCACAAACAGAATAAGCCTATCACTATCGCGGCTCAGTAGCATTAGTCGACATTAATTAGGAATATATACGGGGTGATGTCAAAATAATGAACTAATTTTAGAACCCAGCGATTTCAATACACTAATTTAAGCTATATACAGTACATACCAATATCCAGAATCGGAGCATAGATCCTTCTCATTCCACCATAAGCTGTGCAACTGAAGCACTCATACAACCAGATCGATACGTTCTCTCATCTCTCAGAGGTAAAAAAAAAAGCTCTCATCTCTTCTCCCCTATTATTTTCAACACGCAAGAGGGGGACGAGGGGGGACGACGGTGTAGAAACATTTGAGATTTTTAGAATACACAGGATCTTATGAGAATTGCCTTCCCCCTCCTATTCTCTCCCTTCAGAAATGTCGAAATCACACGATATTGGTCACGTGTTGTCGTAGTAATGGATCACATAATCTATACTTAACTCAGGCAATAGAGAGCACCCTTCATCTTGGCACGCATGTGTCGCGCTCCCTCTATCCAATTGCTTTTCCAGACGTTGGTTTATTGATCAATACTTGTAGATGAGAAGGAAAAGTCACGCAAACATACATACATACAGAAGAGTCAAACAGAGAAATAACAATTTTTAGCATACTCAAACACACACAGATATGCATACATACAGATACACATGAAGTTACGTACATTACCCAAACAGACGTTCACAGGAGATGAATACAAATACAAATTGCAGCTAATAATTACGAGTAAGTACTATATTCAAAGTTTAACGTAAATATTAAGTTGATGTATCATTTTTATAATATTTCTGGTTGAAATAGCAATGATTGTAGAGCGTAAGCGTGCGATTTTGGCTTTAGATGCATATATGTAGCGTGTAGACGGTACGTTATCGGAAGACCAGAGTTCAAGACTCGGTCAGAGTCGTTTCGCTTATGCTTAGAGTAACAAGATGCATATTATGATTTTAAAGTGGCTACTCCATCGGATCAGAGGTTAGGGTTCAATCCTGAACATGTTTAACTAGGGGAAAGCAGGCTAGCTGCCATGACTCGAGATTTGAAGCTTACTTAGAGAGACAAGGACTGGTCGATACGGTATCAGAACGTCTCAAGATTCAAACCTGGACATCTTTAAGTAGAGAAGGAAGGCCTGCTCGGCACGGCATCGGGGGCTCAAACCTGGCTACTCCTGCTTACGCCTAGTCAGTACAATATCGGATATAACTCTACCTTTACTTAATTGGAAAAAGCAGTATAGTTGGGATTCGAACCTAGCTGCTTCCACTTTAAGGAAAAGACGCCCAAACAGTAGAGCATTGGATTCCTTGGTAAAGGCGGTCATGCATGGGACTTACCTACGCAACGAGGAGTCGCTAGTAGGTCGAATTCAAATCTTAACCAATGTTCTCTCACCTGACAGTTGGTAAAGGCGGGCGATACAGAGCTTCAGGAGAGGAGATATTGCATTGGATTCAAATCACGATTAGAACATTGTATTCTAAAGTCGCTTACACAGGAAACTATCATCTATAGGATGAAGATATGTGGTAATCACATACAAGAGTTTCTGGTGTTCTTATGTCTTTTAGTTTATACTATACTTAATAAGGGAAAAAGAAGTAGTCAGTAGAGTATCGGTTTCCTTGGTAAAGCCGGTCGAGCAATGAACCATAGGTTGAACATACGAGACTTCAGGAAATAGCTACCCAACAGAGAATAAAGGAGTAATCCCATTACAACACTATCCTTTCTAACATGCATTTTTTTTTTGTTCTAGTCAGCTTAAGTTTTAAAGATACTTAATTTAAATGCAAGATAACTTCAACTGACATACTACCTATTTATGGCTCTTAACGAAAAGCTTTTAAAGCAAATGACTTCACATTTCAAGGATGTTTAAAGCTGAGAACGGAGTGGTTCGGAACCCACTTTACACAGTAGGACCCGTCCTTAGCTCATCAGAACATTTACATTTAGGATTAGTTATGACTCTTAACGAAAAGCTTTTAAAACAAATGACTTCACATTTCAAGGGATGTTTAAAGCTGAGAACGGAGTGGTTCGGAACCCACTTTACAGAGTAGGACCCGTCCTTAGCTCATCAGTAAATTTACATTTAGGATTAGTTATGACTCTTAACGAAAAGCTTTTAAAACAAATGACTTCACATTTCAAGGGATGTTTAAAGCTGAGAACGGAGTGGTTCGGAACCCACTTTACAGAG